>JAQFZT010002483.1:0-11505 GCA_034696325.1 Camisiidae sp. | reverse complement strand
TAAGAAAGAGATATCAAAGTATTCTAATTCTTATCTCACTTACTAAGAGATCAATTGGAATACACATATGAAAACTTCTGTACTTTGATTACCTACAACAGTTTCTTTTCCTACAACAGCCACATATGTGAATGTAATAGAAAGTAACCCAATAAACCCAGAAACAAACGCTCCATCAGTGGTTTTTAGTAACTATCCAACCTTTATCTTTCAACGAGTGTAACTTATAAAATAAAACATAAATTTTTATTTGCAACTTTGAAGAAAAATAAATAAAATTCATTATAATGCATGTATTAAAAAACTTTGTCCAAAAATTGAGATAAGCCTAATTTAAGCTTAGATTATATATTGTGATAGGATTTTTGATTGAAAAATTGATTGAATAAATTGTAATTTAGAGCCTTTAGTTAATTAAAGCAAACAAAATATGAATTGGCCTCATATTATTTGATAAACTTCATACATAAATAGTGGAATGAAATCAATTTTTCAACATTATGACAACTTGAACACGAACAATATAATGTGAATAAAATGATTTTTATTATTCATCTCTAAAAAATTGGATTGAAAGCGGTTTTTTGAGTGAACTACTGGTGTGGTAATAAAGAGTTTGGACCACAAACTCATTTCCACAATAAAGATTGTTTGTGAATACACAAAGAGAAGACATATTCTCCTATAATTAAGTATGTGATGTTTAATTTCCTGTTGGTTAAAATTGACTAACACTATGAATGAAGAGGAATCGAGTTAATAATGCATAGATAGTAGCATTACTTTCATTTTAATCGCACAGATTCTGTTCCTGTTTTTTCGAAAACAATATTTTGCTTCGCGATAATGGCTTTCCTAAGATTTTATGTTTACAGTTATTTCTTATCATTCTTATAACTTTGTATTGATTTGCAAATTTGAAACTTATCTTTTAAATGATACTTTTTTAGAGAATCGGTACCCAAAGAATAGAGAGCTTGGCGTTGAGCGGCATTTTTAAGTTGATCAATGACTAAACGCTCTGGTGAGCGCTTTCAAATTTTCAATAACTAGGATATCGTGTGATTTTTATGCGAAACGTGACAAAAATTTAATACAAGTTAGAAGCTTAGCATAACTTCAACGTATTATATGTTCAAACTCATATTTCTGTACTCCTCTTCACTTTAGGAAGTTTTCATATATGAAATTTGATCATATTTGAAACTTCTTGAGACATCGCACAACTTTTATTTGTGAAAATATTATCGCTTTTGTCGATTCTGTTCACGTTATGTCTATCCATAAGAGTGGGATCATCTGCAAATACGCATGGCTTTTATTCTCCAGAAAGAGAAAAATGATTTGGTTCCGGTCCTAAAGTTGAGAAATGCTCTACGCATTGACCATCACTTTCAAACTTATAGATGTGTGCCATAAGAAATCTAAACGTTTTTTTTACTTTACTTTTTCTTTTCTGATTTACTCATTCAGTTTTTCTTTAGGAAATGACACAATATGAGAGTCAGTCAATACATAAGGCATTCACAAAAAGCAAACTTAAAAAGAAAAGCTCAATAGGAAAGCGTTGGGATGGGATCATAAGCAATATTGCATGGCCTTAAGGGCGATAATCCGAAATCCATTTTGCGATCTTTTTCATGACGACCTCAAGTGCTATCTCCACATTTCACCAACGATTGTATAACTTAAGAACTATGGCTGGACTGAAGCAGTTCGAAACACACACATCCTTCGGGGACAAGAATGCGAAGGACTTAACTTCGAAATGGCGTGGTTTGGAATAACGATTAAAGCGTCTCAACGTTATGCAACTCATACTTCTTCTCTACTTTCCCTTCTTTTCATTCTTTCTCTTTTTAGCTATTGATTGTTAAAGTCAAAGCCATTACTGAGTAAAATACGTCTGATGTCGTATATAATGTGAATTTAGTTTGCAATATATACGAGATTTTATGCTTCAAGAATTCCTGCTGAGTATAGCTGCACAACTTTAACGTACTTTACCCTACATTTACCGCATCCATTTCACACATCTTGTATTACCAATATATCAGCATTGAATTTGTTTATCAAAATGATCATCTCTTCATGTCTGTAGTTAAACCAATTCTTCTCAAAACAATCATTCAGCTATATTTTATTGATACCCGTCATCTCATTATCTATATATTTATATTATTTTCTGATGAAAAATATAAAACAAAATTGAAATATTCATCAATTCATTCAATTTGAATGATTTAAAGAAATTCGTTCATAATAGATCATAAGAATAATTAGATTATAATTGAAAAAACAATTTGTTCCTGAAAGCAAAGTGGAAAAAACAATTATCAGTTTAGTTTTTGAATTTGAGTTGAAAGTTTAGAAGCTAGTTATTTGATGATAAGTGACATCTTGCTTTTGATGATCATACTTATCAGAGTAAAAACCAAATAAAAACTCAACTTTTTGAATGATAAACGATAACATTTGAAATGTTAGGCATTTGTTTTTCAAAAATTTGTTGACGTTCACTAAGGTCTCAGAAGGAGGAGAGTTAAGTCCACAATCGAAATTTGATTGAAAATTTTCTTTAAAAGGAGAAAACTTTCGCTGGAAGCCTAAAAGATTGTGATGGAAAGTGCAATCTTGGATGCGCACAATGTATTGATAGACTCTGTGAAAGACTTTAGAAGATTGCGTTTTTGAAGGAAAAGGATTTACTTTGACTTAAGCCCTCCTCATATAGCATTAATGTAATAGTTTGTGTAAGACTGACTGCACTGGGATTTAAACGGCATACTCTTCTATAGTTATTGGTTCGACAGTATTAATATAATACATATTTCATGTATTCAAAAAAGAGACGAGAAAATCAAGAAATGAAAAGAAAAGAAGAGAGATAGAGAAGGAGTGAAAGAGTCATAGAGAGAGTTATAAAGTTTGAAAGAGAGATCAAAACTTAATTCTATTCATAAAGCATAACATTTACTGAACTATCTTTACATAATAATTGCAAAAAAGATGAATTTTTAAATGAAAGTTTGGTATCAATAGTAAAATAAAACGATGGAATAATAGCTATGTTTACTTATGTATATAATGTCTCATTATATGTTTCATTAAGGATTTAATTAAGGCGTTTCCCTTTCCCTCAATTCTTTTAACTGAAGGCCATTTGAAAGCGATGTCTTAATTCACTATTTGGTGGTAATGGGTTTCTTTGGGCCTGAAAACGGTCGACTTGGGAATATCATGAATAAGAAATCTTATTCTCGAGAGGGTCGCAGAATCTTATGATTATATAGAAATAGCTGCTGTTGCGCTATTCACTAGTAATACAGATGCAAAATAAATGCCCGCTTCGATGCAAAGTAACAGCACATAAAATATACACGTTTTCTTAGAGGTTTAGACATAAGAAATTCACACATAAGAAATATAAAACACAAGTGGTCTCCACATAACACCTTCAAAAATAGCTATTTCTATGATAAAAGCACATGGAGTAGAGCTTCGTTATTATAGCTATTCAAAAGTGTGTGTGAGCCCTATTGAAATCACTGAAAGCATAACATAACCCACTATTAGTTTTCTTGGAGACTAAAAAAATGGGAAAATGCATAACACTCTGAAAAAAGTTTTAAAAAGGAAAAGCTGGCAAAGAGTTAAGGATACAGAAAAGAGATATAAAAAGTAATACCAGTGATAAGAAAAAATAATGACATTCAAATATTCGGTAAATGTCACAAAATGAGCTTTTCAGCGCTGAATTGGCATAAAAGGCATAACCAATTCATTTATTGAATAACTGCAACACATTATCGGCAAAAAAGTTTCCGAGGGATTGACGGATCCGTTTGGTATACTAATCAACTGATAAATGGAATCGTGATCAATCGTTATTGTGTGCTCTGTTACTAGTTTGTTGAGAACTCCAGCAATGTTACAGAACAACAAAAACAGAAATCAAGAAAAACACGGAATGAATGGCGTGTATATTTAGCCAACTTCTTTGAAACCTCTATCAATAGAGCGTGAGTTACCAATGAAAGTGAATGCAACATTAATGTTATCAGCTTTCCATTCCTTTAACAGCCTGCAGATTCATTTAAGACAAGGTACGCTACACTACATTTCTAATTATAGAACTTAACGTTTTTTCATCAAATACTATTTACACTCTAAACTTTGATTCTCTCCAACAGAATATCAAACTATAATTTAGTTTACTCTAGAAATTAACTTAATTTTTACGAAAGTTATTTCCTTTCAAATTCATTTAAACTGAACGATGAATTGAAATGTTGTTGAGACCAAAATTAGAATATACTTATTACTGGAGGATAAAAAACTCTGAGATGAAAAAACTTTCAATTTTAATTTATGTATTGATTTAATGAAAAAAGTTTGATCCTCTCTCTCTCTCTCTCCTATCATTTCTGGGCTAACGAACAGTTTCCTTGCATTAATTTACTTGATATTGAGATATACTATTAGCTCATTAACTATAGTTAGAAGGAAATAAAAAAAATACACCTATAATGCTATGCATGAATTATCGTTTATTTATGACAAGAAATATGTTTTCTTTACGCACACCACTACTTTCTTGATGAAAACTGTTTTTCTTCTCCCTCATATATATACAAATTTTCTGCATATTAATTCCTGAATGCTTATTGAATGTGATTTAACATTGCAATTATTAATGACATATCAGATGGAATAAACGAACGAATAATTTATGCTCAAAAGTTAATGCAAAATTTAATAAAAAGTTAAGAAGCGAAAAAAGCTAAAAAAGTATTTAATCGCCTTGAATGTGAAAATTAATTAATGATAAGTGCAATGACAGCCACCACTCACTAATTTTTAGAAATCAAATTTTTCTTAATTTGCTAAACTTTTTTTTCACTTAAATCTTTTTTTGACAGATGCTGTTTAGAGAACAAAACCGATAATTTTTATATCAAGTGTAAATTGAAGCGAAGTTTTCTTTGTCAGTTTTGAAGTCACATAATTTACATTCAGTCTATGGTTACATAAGTAAAAACTTAAATCCATAATTACTTTCATTTTATGGCCTTAAGGATATACAAAAATAAGAATTTATGCAGAATTGATTAACAAAGGGAAGAATTTCTAGTATAAGAACGAAGTAAAAGCAAATGAAAAAAGAAATGCGATTTTTATCGTCATTCGTAAAATGTAAAATTTAGTGATAATTCTCTGTCAAAATTTAAACCAAATAAAACTCATTAATTAATCAATAATAAGCCAATGAACTTATAGTCTATTAAAGTTTAAGAATGGATTGAATTGATAAATATTTAAGTAGAATTGAATGGTGCAAAATGTAAGACAACTATTATTGATGAAATACTTTGCTATCTTTATTATAAGCCTATGACTAGCATTGACTTGGTTTATAATTCGATTTTCACTATTTTCAATTCAGGTGAATCAGAAGAAAACACTGCTTCAAGGGATAAGTTATTCAAAAATTGAGTTTTCTTTTTTTTGTATTAGATGCAGCATTTATATTGACGTGAAAATCAGTTTCAATTGGTTGCTTATTGTTGTATTGATTTTATTGTTAAAGTATTTTCAACAAATTCAAGATAATATCATTTTAAAAATAAGTGTACAGTGCATGTAAGCTTTATGTTTATCATGAATTATAAATTAATATCAATATTGAGCAATAAATTTTAAACTCAACGATTTCTAAATAATTCATATGAGACTTAAAAGTATAAGAACGAATTTATTTTTTCTTCTTATTTGGAAGTTTATCTCTATTTTCTTCATAAAAATTGTCAAATATATTGTTGATAAGTATATTTGTATTGAAAACTTTGGAATAATTTGCAGAAAATATACAACTGATTGGCCACATTGAAAAATTAATACTTCAAAATCGCAATTTTTGTCTCTTTTTATAATGAATTAGATGAAAATGAATGAATATGATTGTTGAAGAATTCTCGCGAATCATTTAAGAAAGTCATATGATTCTCTAACAGTTGAAAAGAATTGATTGAAGCTTTGACAAAGTTGATGCCATCAAAGTGACAGTCGCTGTTGAACTTAAATTCACATATAGGTAAACTTCAGGTTCAATTTCCAGACTGCTATAGTTTTATATATTCTGTTTATAAAAAATAAGATTTATTTTCTATTACTTAAAAGAGTGAAACATCAATTTTAAGTTTTTAGAGAAGTTCTAAATTAGTATCTAAAAAGGCAACAATAAATGAATGGAAAGTGTCCTTTTCAAAACACCTAAATTGTAAGGCCATATGGATGGGCACAATTTATTCCAAAGCATTTATTAATTTAAATATCAATGCCTTCAAACAATCGCAGTTTAGATCGAAAACGTTTGAAAATTTGAAGATTAAATTTATGCTTTTCACAGCTAAGTAGAGATATTAATAAGTGTAACACTCTTTTGTGAATAATGCACAAACTATAGTATTTTCAACTGTTGTTCTATTTATGTAAATTTGATTTTCTTAACGAAGCGATCAAATTAAGGTTCAGTGCATTAATTAACAACTACTAGAACTACAACCGCGAACAAAACACTTAATAATATTTTAGGTTAAGAACATTTTAATTCATTTCACAATTTACTAATTTTCCAAATGTTTAATATTATATAATCAGGATATGGGGATCTTTTATACTTTTTTTTTAATTGTATTGAGAATCAATTTGAGATTCTCAGTACCTGTAAATGTTTGACTCCTTCTTATGAGTTTTCCACTAAATTGACGAAATCATTTGCTTTGAATATCAGAATATAGAGTGCTTCCAAAAGATATTATAGAATTTCCTTAAGAAATAATAGCACTTAAGTAAGCACATGAGAATCAGTCAATATATCTAAGTTAACTTTTATTTATCATTCAATTTATCATTTAGTTTTCAATTCCTTTTTTCATTGAATAAAGAGTTGAATAAAGAATTTTAAGAATAATATTATCTATTATATAGTTAGTTATGTTGATAACTAATAGATATTACACTGAATAAAAGAGTTTAAGCATTAAATTAATATATATATATTGCTAATCAGGTATGCGCGTGAACTTTTTGTATCAATACTTTCGAAGAGAAAATTGAATCTATATAAAAAAAATTAAAAATATAGTTTGCGCTCTCTTTCATGTGACCTTTCAGTTGGCTTATTCACAAAAAATTTATGTTTCAAATTAGGACAAATTGATTATAAAGTTGTCTTTATTAAGGAATTTTAATCAATAATCACATCACCATTGAGTGAGAGCATTATTTTGTATATTTGCGAACATCAGTAAAATTTAAAAGTAAGTATAAGTATATAAAAATTTTAATCAAACACTGCCTTTCAGTAACCAAAGACTGTTAAAACATTTTAAAAATAAACTCAAAAGAGGTCTCGTATCAAACAAATAATTTCCCATATAATCATCAAAGCATAATCCACGTTAATATTAATGTTCTTTTCCAATGATATTCATTAAAATCATTTAATCGTCCGTTCATTTGTCACATAAGGTATTTGGGTTCCAGTTGTGTCTCTCTTCTAATCAAATATAATGTTCTCAATGGTTTTTAATGTTCTCAATGGTTAGTAAAACTGTTATGAAACTGAATGGCATCGACCAAACACTAATGCAAAGTAATATTAACACTGTATTATATAAGTATATAATATTTGAGTCACACACATGAGCATTGGTCAGACTCGAGGGCTTAAGGCTTGCTTATATCATATTTATGTTTTAAGTTGGTATTCTTGAAACCAAGTTTTTCGATTAGAAGAACTTAATTTTGCTCAATATTTCGAACTGAAGTGTTGTGATATTGTTGCAGTTGCTCTAAAAATAACAAACTAAAGAAAGAAACTTTGTGTAAGAGCTAAAAGTATGAATTGAGAGCAAACGTAAGAGCTAGAGCAAAATGTACGAATACATAATGTACAAAACTTGTTTACAATGCCCTAAATTACTGATTTTTAATTTTTTATTCTATTTACGAACTTAAAACTAAACATAAACCGAAAGAAATTGAATTTGAGTTTAAATGAAATTAAGTTGAGAGATTAGGTTAGGGTATTGGTGCGCCGCAACGCCCGAAGTTTCAATCAAATTTAGGTCAGTGAAAGGCGCAACTATTTAAAGATTAATTTCATTATGATTAGATACACTACGAGCTCATACTGGGTATTTCAGAATGGTTTCAAGACTGTTGGGGTAGTCAAACAAATTTTAAATATTCTGAATTTATACATTTCGAAGTGTAGCCGCCAACTAAACACATCCCAGATAAGGGCGAGTGCAACAATACAGAGACATGTATTCAATGTGAAACAATTTTGCACATTCATATGGGATAATCAGTAAATTCAAAAGAAGATTTTGCGTGAAATTTAATGAGTACAAAATTGACTGCTATTCAAAAATATGATTTTTAATTGAATGAGAAAAACATGCAACTACAACAACAGCCCATATTTTCTTCTTGATTATAGTTATTGAAAATTCTCATTATTCAATTTGAATTGGCTGATAGAGGAGCTCAATCATTATATAGATTGAAAAGCGACTACTGACTGGAAAGACGATTTTTTTAATCAGAAAATTCTTCAATTTTTCAAAATTTTAAGCTTACGAAAAACTCTGAGACTATAATAAAATAAGGATTTTGTATTGTTGAAAATTGAATGTGAGGTCGTTTTTCTTGCTATTTCCTGATTAGCACTCATTTTATTGTTTCCGAATGTTTGAGTGATATAAAAAGGTGGATCTGTAAAGACATTAATTCAGCGAACACTTTATATTTGGCAATAAAATGTCTAAATTGAAGAACTTTTCAATACCTAATATATCCATTCTTGAGATAAGTCAGAAGACTTTAATACAGTGAAGAAATACACACCACATTCCCTTTCAATTTGTGTGTTTAGCGAAAGCATTCAAGTAAAACAAGAGCTCACGAGAAAAATCTTTTACGCATTAAACTAAGCCACAAATCGTCATCTGCGAGAAAATGTGATGGAAAACTCAATTAGCGTTTACCCAAACCTTATTCTACTTTAGTTGAGGCTCACGTGGAAAAATCCTATTTAGATGTGACTCAGTTTTAAGCAAATGAAGTCATTCAGTACTTGGAGAGCGCACTCAAGCCTTTCTTGAAATAATGTTTCGAAGACATAAAATATTTGACTAAATAAAAGCGCACTTTATGTAAAAGATGATGATTAGATTTTTGGAATAGTTTATGCATTAAATTTATTATTTAAAAAAGTTCGTGAATCCTGTTTTGGAAAAATGATAACTCATTTGCTGATTCACTTCTAAATGATTTTTTGGCAAACTATAAAGCGATCATTTCCAGTAATGCTTCTGTAGAACACATGGATTTATTTAGAAGCCATAATTACCCTCTGATGTCAAGTAATTTCCTATTATAGAAAAATTGAAATGGTTTTACCATTGCGAACATGCGTTAATGGGTTATACATTAATAATTAATACTCATGCGATCATTTAGCGAATATTTTTTGAGCTAATATTTTTTCCATTTTCTTATTTGCAACGAAACAATTATTATTACAGTTGCATTCGTTATTATTAAAGTGATGGCCAGTTTTGATGATTCTCTAAAAATACATCGAATATTTAGTACTAGTATTAATATTTGAGTTATGATGCGTTGCATATTATTATTAGGGGCAACATTAGCTGTATTGCTAGTATTGGCACCAAAATGAAAAAGTATGAGAAAAATAAATGATAGAGAAGAGAGTTGTAGAACTGGGTTATATTTCTTTGAAACCGATTGGGATTTGCGTTCTGGCATCGATCGACTCACATGCAAAAGTGAAAACAACTGGTTGTATCACTACAAACAATATATAAGAATATCACAAGTGGTTAAAACATTTTATAAGTAGACATATTTTTGTTTCCAAATTTTAAAATAAACATTTCTTAAACATATTATAAATTTAGTAATAAAATCAATAAATGTGCAAAAGCTTTCATCAATTGTTATTTATAAATTTCTTCATTAATAACCTTAATTCAAATATTAAACATGAGATTTTTAATCAAACTTTTATTAACATTTACTAAACTTATTTCAAGTATTATAACTCAAGTTTAGTTTTGCATTTGAGTTGAGAGCTTAAAATCATTTTCAAAATTGAAATGTTTTCTCTATTCACACAATTTTTTTGAAACCTGAGTTTATGATTGCGCTCAATCTTCTCAATCACATCATAGCATCACATTTATTGTGAAAGTACTCGCGTGAAAGAGATTGAAATGCAAACAGAGTTATTTGAATGAAGTGTTTTTATTGAAAATCCTCAAAAGAATGAAGCATAAAATCATTAGTCAGAACTGTTCATATCCTTCACAATTGCATTCAATCTCATGAGGATGTGTTTAAGTGTGTTTTAATGCATTAAAATCCTGTGCATTTCAATTTATTTTTGTGCCAATGGTTTTATGCCACTATTTTTCAATTCATGTAATTCTATGAAACGAAATCACAATAACTTAAAATGGCTCGTATTAATCATAAAATTTAATTGTTTGTTGATATTATGTTCAATAAATCTTTTTTTATTCATATTTCATTATATTTCTTCAACTAAAAGCTTTTCTTTGACGACTATCAAGATAAATATCTTTAATTACTGAATCATTTTGATTACTTAACTTTAATAATTAATTCAGTTTCAAATTTTATAGTATCAGAATTGGTATAAATTAATTCATTAATCAAAACAATCAGTTGAATACTTATCTGAATATAAATTATTTAGCAATTAGTTTAAAAAGTTACTTAAAAATAATGAAATCAAAATTGATGTGAATATAATTTTGTTGAACGTTTCAAAATATCAAAAATAGTTCATATTTTAAAAATATTTAGTTATAGCCAAATCTTCATTGACATAAACTGTGATTTGAATTAGATGTCAATATTCTTTTTTTTATTATAATTCAAGTTAAGTTATATGACTCCCAGCTGTAAATTTAACCACAAAATTCAACCTTAAATCCATTATAAACTCTATCAATAGTACATCATTTTGGAATAGGGAATAAACTCGAACCACTGGAGACGTTATATAATTAAAATTGGCGTTTAGTAATTAAGAACAAATCTTTATTAGTAGTTTGAATTCACAGTTGATTTCAATGGCCAAAAGCTATTGCGATCACTTCTTTCTCAATAGTGAAGTTTTTTTTCTGAAACATTGTTTCATCCGATTTATGTTAGAAAGTTGGGAAGTCTTCAAATCCCGATTGGTTTCAAATCGAGCCATCACTTTATCAACTAAACTCCCAACAAAACAGTCATCTCATTAGCGAACTCTTTCAAAGCTTTCGCCCCAAAACTTTTCATTGCAATAGAACGAAGCAAAAAAGTGGGAAAACCATTTGCGTTAACGAACAGTTCTTATAGCTCTCTCTCTCTCTCTCTATCTCTCTCTCTCTCTCTCTCTCTCTC
>JAQFZT010002482.1:0-11506 GCA_034696325.1 Camisiidae sp. | reverse complement strand
TTGAGTTTGGTTTGCAAAAGTTAGAACTAGTTCTGTCCGAATAAATGTCTATTTTTATCCCTTGAGAACTAATCACAGAACTTGTTGGGAGAAACAAGTAGTGGTTCAAGAGATACAGACTTCCAAATCCTATAGTTCTTTCCAAAACTATCAAATATTACTTAAATGATATACTTTTCTGTGAATAAATGAATTCTTAGCTCACAATAAGTACATTGAGTTTAATATTTTAAGATTTTATTCAAATTAAATAAACAAATTTGAACAATGAATTTGCAATTAGACAACAATAATCAATGGCGTTATTAATATTCACTAATTATTTGAATAGAAAATCATTATTTATAATAATTGATAATAAATATACAAATATTAAAGTAATAGAAGCCGTGCAACGTTTCAACGATATAACCATTTAAATATCAAAGCGTATAAAATGCTCTGCACAGCAAGTCTTCATTCAATAGAATCGAATGAATACTTTCTTACAAACGCTCTGACAATAGATAAAAACAGTTGTTTTAAACAATTTAATGGCATCTCAATTATTAACTGCATTATAAATATGCGACAATTCAACTGATTTATAACACTGAAGTTCAAAAGCTAAACTTACTCTCAATACACAGTATTGTTTATAAATATAAATTAAATAATTATTTTCACATAATATCTAATTTTACATTAAATATAACCACAAATTGTATAATTACTAAATAATTAAATAGTAAAAAACACCTAATGATGAGTGAAAATTAAGGGCAAAGTTATGAAAAGTTAGACATACATTACTTGTATGTTTGACATGAAACAAATTATATTCAAATTAAATGAACCACTAATTGAAATATTCAATACAACATTAACTGCACAAAAATTCATTGTGTTTGAGTTACAAATATCTTAAATCTTTCCGAAAGATTCCGAAATCAGTTTTCAATTTATCTTCTTTTGTGTATAAAACCTTTCATTTAACACATGGTTTTTCATATGAATTATTTATGTAAAAATTTTAAGACTCATTCAGAAATGATTGATTGAGACATTAGGAAACAATTTAAATAAACCAAATAAATTGTACATTTATTTGAGTCAATTGACATCAATATAATAATTAAGTCTATTTAATAGACTGTATTAAATAGAGTACAAAACGAATGATAATATATTATTATTACAAACGGATTAAATGAAGATTTTCTGTTGAATACGATTCGAAAAATTAGAAGAAACAGAAAAAGTTGCATTTCTATTAAAACATGGCTTCCAGTAATCTATTCTACAAATGGCTTCGCAATCAATATTTGAAAAATCATTTCTACTATTAAACAATTCTCTAAAAGTATAAAATTGGGACACAATTTGTATTGTAAATGAATTATTTATTTTTAAAAAATTTGGAAAATTTCGAATTATTTGAATGCTTTCGCGCAATCGACTAGAATCTGAAGACATCTTCAGATATGATAACTATCTTCAGGAGCGCATTAATAGTTTATATGAAAAAGAATTATATCTCACGTATAAATATTGTTTGCATTAATCAAACATCTATTAATGTGATTCTAAATGAAAATCAACTACAAAACCATTGTTTAAAAATCAAATTCAATTGACCGAAAAGAGAAAAAATCAATTCTTAATAAACTTAAGAACTAATTAACTTTTTTTAGGAAACATTGTTATAATAGCGGCGCATATATTCTGTGCATTTGTCTCTTCCGGATAGTATTCCATTGCAGTCCTCACTTGTTGTTCAGGAAAAATTGATGACAAATGAAAGTATAGTTTACGTCTCGAATCATTCAAGACATGAGGAGATGCAGGTCTTATGGGTCTCATAGGCTTCGGTTGTATTAATGTCTGTTTCAATTCTTGTAACGGAACACTTGATGGGCGAACAGGTGCTGAAAGTGACTGATGGCGTATCGATGATAGCGATGATGAATCAGAATTAGTCCATGGATTTGGTGGTACTATAAGACTACCAGAATTTGTTGACCATATCTGGCTTGGAAATGGAGCCGGAGGTGGAGTCATATTAAGTCTGGTGTCTGATGTAGAGTTGAGGCGAGCCATTGATGGCGAATAAGATGGCGGCCAATTGGATGCAGAGTCAGGTGCGGATGCGTTACGAGTCACTAATGTGTGTAATGAGTCTTGTGATTGTGCACTAAGATATTGAGAATGCGGTGCAAAAAGCAATGATTGTTGTTGTTGTTCGTGAAGTCTTTGTCCAATTCGTGGCCCATCAGAGCCCATACGTGTCAGCTGCCGGTGCGGACCAATCGATTGCTTCAAAGGCTTACTACCGACTGGTCCACAATTATTATGGTATTGATCTCTGTATTGTTGTTGAAACCCATGTTGTAATGCATGAAGTCTTGGATCATAATTAGGATTAAGCGTTAACTGTCTCTGAAGTTTTCGATGCAAGTTTTCGCTACTTTTATCTGAATTATGAGACTTATCGTTGACATGTCTCATGAAATTGTGATCGAATAGTTGATGATAATTGTGATCTTCTTCGAGTGGCAATGATTTACTTGGAATCACAGATTTAGTCCTATTGAGAGGTAACTTTTTTCTCGAAACATCGCATCCCATTTGAAGTGGCAAACTATGTGTTACCTTTAGTTTAGAATCACCGGGAGATGACTCTCTGCTCTTACCTAAAAGTTGTCAAATAATCGTTTTAATATTCAGCACATTTTTCTCATCAAATCTTTCATGAGTTCAAGAAAACCTTTTTTAAACTCCAAATTATTCAAATCAAAGCTATTTAAATATTTGTTTGCGAATAATTTAAAAACTAAAATGCAATAAATATTGAAAATTTAGAATCATTTCTAACTGAAGATAACTAATGATTGATAGAAAATAAGAGTTTTCTTACCCCTGGCCTTAACTTCTTGTATATGAATCTTCGCCTGTTCTGCGAGTCTTTCAGTGACAGACTTTTGTGGCTGATTCCCTCTCTCCGGATGATAGTATTTACATTTGTTACCGTACGTACACTTCTTCCCGTAAGGACACGGCGGCGGCAGTACTTCAGGAGGTTTTGGTCTCTTCCTTAAGAAATTATTAAGCGATGGCCCGTGTCTTCCGAGAGGATCGTCGGGTGGCATAAAGCAGTCGTTTACGAACGAATACATGAGAAGTCGTTCTTCGACCACCTTTTTGTACTCTGGGTTTTCAATAATGAGATCTCTGTAATTGTCATTCGAAACAACAATGCCGTCGTTTTGTGTCGCGAGTTTGAGTATATATCGATCGTCATAACAAACCATTCGACGACCGCCAACATTACGAGAAGGTGTGAATACTAGTAGTCTTTCAGATTCTAATTGTAAAAGTATGTCTTGATCTGCAAATTAGATAATCCATTATTAATTATTGTCACAAATCAAACTTTTTCCTATCTTTCGGTAATAATCGGGTTTCAGTTTATAAAGGGATTTGAAGAAACTTTTACTAAATTCTATTTAACATGATATTAAGCCTAAAGTTTGATAATTGAACCAAAAAGAAAAATATTAATTGTAAGTTCGCTGTCAATCAAAAAATTCTTACAATTAATTGCAATGAAATACATGCTAAACTCGTGCCTTTTAATGAAATTATGTACACAATTATATTCATGACTATTATATGCTTCGAATGATTAAATATGGAATATTGTAAAGAAAAATGTTAAATTAGTTTCAAACTTATAATGATTTCTAAATATAGTGACAGATTAACCAAAATGAGAAGAGAGTAATATTTGATAATTAAAAATATAATCAATATTTAATAAAGTTTGAATGCATTGAATACTTGACACACATTCGTATACGAATGTATAATCCAATCGTTAGCATCATTAATGAAATATTGTTTGCTTTTTTATAGTTTGAATTGCATAATAAAATTTCGATAATGATAATTATCAAAGAATGAGGACTTGAGTTAAGTGCAACTTTTGACGCAATTAAATAAAGTTAATGCACTTAGAAATAGGAATACTTTCATTATCGCAAAAGATTAAAACATAACTTCAAGTAGAAAACATGACAATATTTTAATAATGTAAAGCACTCATAAAAAGCTGCCTATAGTTAACTTCCATTATAATTCATAGTAAAGTACTTCAAGTGATTTGAATTTTTTGAGAAATTCATTTCTTATTATTCATTTTTGCGAAAGTCTAAGGAATTCACTTATATTTCTAGTAAAATAAGCGATAAATTTATGAACGCTCTATAATTAAACAGAATATTTCATATCTTAAGACTCATTCATAACTTTTTCACTCAATTCTTGAGCAGGACTTTAACGGGAATAGACTTTTAGATTAAATTTGATTTTCTAAATATGAGTTCAAGTCACGTGAATAGCGATCGCTGTGTTGAGCACTTTGGGTGGTAAACGTCTAAAACGAAAATTAATCAAAATTATTCAAGACAGCGACCAATTTATTCAGAAATGTTGTTCAGCCAGAAAACTATCACGAATTTGAAGATGAATTTCTTAGAGTTTGTATTCTATGGCGAGAATGGCTTTAGGGTTTAGGTGAAGATAGGAGTGTAACCCTATTAATGAAAAAGTAGCCATTTTTAGGTTCAAAAATTTATTACAACCGTAACAACTAGTCTCATGTCCTCAAGTCATCATAAAAGTGGTCAACTAGTTATTTATAGAACTGTAGTCAAGTAGTAACAGCTCAACAACTTCTTTAAAAAATTCAATGAATGAAAGTTTTATTAATTATTTCCTAATAAATTGTGAGCACTTAATGAATATTTTCCTAATTTTCAAAGTTAATGATCATGTGTTTTTCCAATAAACTAGACTTTTATTATAACAATAAATAGTGCGAACGAGTTTTTATGCAATTTTTTTACTTTATAACTATCCTTATAATAAAATAATTTATTGAAAGATAACGGAAAATAAGTAATACAGGAACTAATTAATAGATATGTTGTTTCGCTGTGAAGAGTGTATGAATTATAGCCTTGAATATTATGGATATTTCTATTTTTTAATACCATTCAGTGTTAGGTATAGATAATCGATATTAATGTAACTCTCAAAAAGTTAACTTTCATTGCGAAACAAGAGTACGAAAAAAACTATAATTTTGGAGAAAATGACTTTCCATAAGAAGCAAACAATACTGTGAAAAAAGTTAATCGAATTTGATGTTTTGCTGAGAAAAATGTGTGCAATGAAGAAATGAGAGAGAAAGGGAGGCCAAGAGATCACGAATAGGTTGGCAGAGAGAGAGCGAGAAGTGGACTCGAATAGAGTAGCTGTGAATACAAGCCCTAATATTTAGTATAAAAGGAAATACCTTTAATGGGCGCATCAGGTCTCGCAACTTCTTTTCTCCACATCGGCACGAAAACGGTTATCTCTCTGTGTCCTCTCGCTTGAAACCATTCCACACAAATTTTAATACCCATACAAGAGAAGCATTCTTTGTTGCCATGACTGTAAGCATGAGAAATACAAACCAATATAAGCATTATATATATTAAGTATAAAATAAAATAAAAGACAAAATTGAGAGTTTGATAATTGGTAGTGAGCGGTCTTATGGGCGTAACTGGAAGTAAGTCACGATTCTGACCACTTTCTATTCTTGAGCGGCACGTTTCTCACCCGATCGTGCATTGGGTTCATGCAGAAAAGGAGTTGCAATCAAAAGATGGTATTAAACTTATTGCTACCAGAGTTTAGTTTCAAGTTCTTCTCCAAAGCCAATTACAATCATTATAAAAACATAATGCAATGCATTATTATTAGTATTTACTGATACTTTACTGATAAGTTATTTTATGGAAGATTTTACAGCCGATTGTGAAAAGGAGAAGCTCTCATGGGCTCACTTTCGCAAAAATTTCTAAGTCAATGTCAAGGCTATTGGCAGCTAAAGGTCAAATGCCACTAAATGGCAGATAATCTAGAGTTCAATGTTTATAAGTTAAGATCATATTATATGTAGGCTTTTAGTGAGAAAATAAGCCAATCATCTAAAGAGCCATTGACTTTTTGATAAAAACTTTTTTTAATACAATTTTTTCTTTCTGCATATTGTCGATGGAAACCTAATTCTAACTATTTTTTCTCTACTAAAAATACATTGAACATACGTTTGAATTATAATTGTTTGGTAAACGGTACTAAAGTGAATAATAATGATTAATAGATGACATAAGAAAAGGCTAACAAACAAATGCTATGAGTTGGGCATTAACTTAATTGAGTTTTATTGAAGGACTTTGACATTTGGATTATATCTCTTAGAGGTTAATGAATTTGAAATTATGTTATTTGTTTTATTGTTCAAACTTAACGGCAATAAAGAAAGATTAATTTATATGCTGTGCTTAACGAAGCATTGTTTGTCAAGTGGTCAAAAAGTTTCCACAAACAACTAGTCTAAAAGTTATTTAATCACTTAATTTAGATGTATATTATATACGAAAAACCAAAGTTATTATTCATTTCTACACTATTTTTCAGATTTTTTTCGCAATTCATATACAGTTATTCTGCTTCGTCAACAGATCATGTTTAGAAAAAATGAGATAAGTTTCAAAACAGATATCGCACAAGAAAATGCTTCACAAAAGTCATATTTGGAAAATTAGATAAAATTGTCAACTAAATGATTATAAATTTTTTGTAAACTTTTGCACCCTCTTTACAAATGATTAGAAAAAGCGCATTCTATTGATATACTGAAAATAATGGAAAGTTTATAATTGATGATTACCTGATTGCAACATTGCTGCCATCAATAACAATAGGTCTAAGACTGGGACTGTCATTATTATCACCAAAAAGTATTTCATCACCATTTGAGTTATCATTAATAAAAGATGAAACTAAAGTCTTTCCTAATCCACTAAATACAGTAATAGTATTATTGGGTCCGCCGGACCCTAATTTGATAAGTTCTGCCAAAAGTTCGTTCTGACCGGCGTTTGGGCCCAATTTCATTAACGCGATTTGCACTTGAGTTTCAGTGTATCCCAGTTTGAGAGCAAACTCAACACGTGAGGTATAATTCGGATCATTTATGATGACATCGAGTAGTGTTTGTTGTGGTAAAGGACTTGTGGTGACATATTCGTCAAATTCTTGTCCCAATGTATCCGAAATAGTTCGCGAAACTTCGTCGTGATGTACGGCAGACACGGTCTTATTGACTGATTGTTCCGAATCATTGTTTTCATAATCAGAATCATAACTCGAATCTTCTGATTCAAGTAATCTTCTCAATGGCTTTTCTTCAGTCCACTGACCAGTGGTTGGATTTATGGCACTTATCATCTTAACAATGAGTAACAAATGAGGAAAATTTTGGCCAAAAATTCGATCCAAAAAATGAATTGAAACAAAACAAAACTTTGTTTAAAGAATATTTACCAAAACACTACACTCGGGCTCAATATCGTCCATAACATGATTTGAATCCATTTGGGATAATAAGTTGGACATACAGTTATCCAACGCATCACATAAGGAGTTGGAACTCCTAAATAATTGAGAAAAAGGTTGATTTCGTGGAAGTTTGAAACGAAACTAAAAACAGATTTGAAACGTTTCGAGCTCTCTAAGGCAGCGCTGGAGCGCCTGTCTATCACTACAAGAGACTGCCTTAAAAAATAATGATAAGACTATGTTTCTTAAGCTGAGCGCAACCACTGCTGCGTCCCTCCCAACTGAGTGAGGAATTGAGCTCTGCTTATAAGAAGTCAATATCAGGTCCGGTTGTGCAGCAAAATTGTTCAGGTAATGGTAATCACAACACAACAAAATGCTAGAACACATCCTGTTCTCAACAGGATCTTCTCCTTTCAGTTTTCCCATACAGTACAACTCTATGATACAAACTTACATACTTTTTATGTACGAATCATCTCTTCTATTATCATAACATAACACTACAAAAACTTTTAAGTCGTGATCGAGTCAAACTTGAGCCGGATTTTACTTCAAAATAGCAGAAAATATAAATAAGTAAACATAGAGTGTCGTCCGATATATGGTTTTTAACTACAAATTTTCATATTTTCTTGTTAGTACTTTTCACAAAAAGTTCCATTAATTACTATTTTTTTTCATCCAAAAAAATAACTAAAGGAAATAGTGTTAAGCAAATTTGGGTCATATTATTGAGTGATCCAATTGTTCTTAAATACTATTTATATATGTGTCAACAAAACAGTGGTAATTACTATTCATATAATTACTAAGACCTTACTTTTCTAGACTCAACTATTTGAAAACTTTTATCATTGAAAGAATAGTTGCCTTGAGTTAAGTTTCGAAAGAAGTTGCGTAGAGAAGTCTAATTGGGGGTAGAAATGTATGAATTTATTTGTAAGGAATGATGATTTAATTTTGATTTTTGCAATAAGAGATCGGATGGGTTTGTAATGGCTTGAAAAAAGCCAAACTTGTTGTGTTGCGAGTGAACTATTAAAAGGCGGATGCGTTCCTTTTTTGCGTTATATTTAAGGAGCGATAGTCGGCGACCCACAACATTGAGGATCTCCCTCAGGCTCCAAAAACTTACGCCACAATACATTCAAACTCATTTCCAGCAAAAACAATCAAATATTTCAATATAAGGAACAACAAATTAAGTTCAATCAATACACGAAACAAAAAACTAAATTACAAACATTTTTTCGATTTAATTCAATTATATTCAACTCAATGCACAGCTCAAGTCATGGAAAACTCATAAAACTATTTGAAAATCAAAGTTTGATATTAAGTGAAATTTGACTGTATTTTCAAGTCTAATATCTATATTTTTGGCCGGAATCTCCTCTCATCTATTGTCTATCGTTTATCTCTTTTTAACTCAACTTAAATAATACAATGTATTACTTAATCCATTATTCCGGGTATTATATAATGCTTACTCGACCCGCAAAACACTAATTATATACCTCTCAGAATAATTCAGTTTAAGCACAAATTTTCAAACAATTTTATAATTGTGTTTTCTCAGCAAAAGAAAAACAGTTCTCCATAAATGGGTGTCAGCTCTTCAGAGGAAAACTTCTATTTTTTAGATAAATTTCATTGTAATAGTCGATGATTTGTTTAGAAAGAATCAACACAAAAGGCTAGAGATATTTGAATGAAGTTTTCAGAACCTTTTGAGATATTATTCTATTTAAAGCATATCTAAGACAGAGAAAAGAATTTAGAAATTGTTGATAAACTAATCGTTAATTCTTGGCAACAATAATATCCTAACGACTGAAGATTTGATTCTAGAGAGTATTTGAATTATATCCTTAACTTTTTGTTTGAATTATGATTCCGTTAACTAGTATTTAGTTAAGAATATTAAAGAGAAAACTTTATTCAACTACAAAATATGACAAGTGATAAAAGAACTGATTATAGACACGGATCTGAGTTGAAGACTGCATACTATCAGTTACATAAAAATTGCATTTCAATATCAATACAAATTAATCATCGGCTTAACGGATAAGGACTTAAAATGGAAATTGGGGTTAATCTCAAACATTATAATATGTGATAAGAAATTAAAAATAAGTTAACATCAAATGTTCCCATTTGTGTCTGTAGTCCTATTAGAGATTTCTTGATCCCATTCAAGCTATCAGACTATCAGACACTGCAAAGGTCTGTACATGTTATGGTTTGTTCTCAGGATAAACTCCGGATTCAGGAATCGATAGCGGATTTAGTCTTTTCATAATCGAAAACACAAAACTATTTCTTGTCATTCAGTCTCAAAGTCTTTCAAATGAGGATCGCATTCAAACATTGAGCACATCTTATCGAAAAGTTACATTTAAAACATTTTAACCTGTAATTCAAATTAAAACTTTTACATTTTATATCAATTAAACATAAATTAATGCAATTTTTCGATAAAAAGCCTAAGTCTGAGTTGACTGAAAAACATTGATTTAAGAGTGCGATAAAAACTTTCGTTGAGAATAAATAACACATTAGTGTTGACTAACTTTTATTCAGAAATAATATCTAAAAATAAATGCGAATTCAATTTCTATCCCAAAGATAATAAAGTAGGAAAAGACGCACTCAATTATCTGAATGACGTACTCATAGGAATAGTTTTTTCTCATAAATAACTATAACTTTTTATCATTAAACAAATTTCCGAAATTTATTCATGTTTTTATAACTTAAGTATTATTGACCTGATTTTCATCACTTAAGACAATAACTAGGATAATATTGCATTAATTTCGATGAGTTTTAAGTTTCAATTCTTTATAAACACCAAAAACTTTGTTCAATCAACTTTTCAATTCATTTCTTCGAGCCTTCAGTTTTGAAGTCTCTTTTTTATGATGTTTTTACCAAATAATTCATGTTTCATTCAATTCATATTAAATCAGAGCTAATAATGAGTCAATTGATTTGAGACTAATTGATAGCTTTGGAAATGATTGTGAAATGCGTTGAAATTTGATTGATATGATGAGGAAATAAATATTTATTTCACAAAATATTCAATAGAAATGAATGAGTAATAAAATAATAAACAGATAAAAAGCTTAATTAACATAACAAGTAGTGAGCAAACAATAATTGCTATCAAATAAGGCCATAATTAAAATGAATTAGACATTGAAAAACTTAAATATTAAATCAAATTCAATATGAATTACTCACGGATTGATGGAGTCAATTGGCGATGGTTTAGACACGAGTTATTAAAACATTATAATTAATATGAATCTAATCAAAAACCATTCAAAACAAATAAGATATCATTTATATTAATATAATATTAGTTTCGAAACAATTATTTTCACTTAAACTAATGTTAACTAATTTCAAAAATTTAGTTCCGGTTTCAATATTAAATAGGCGTTTAAAGAGATATCTATTTTTCTCACTATTTGTTCGCAGCTAAAAATGGGCTCATTTTTCATAAAACTCATGAAATAAATATTGAATTTTCTCCTTTCACTCCATTTAATTGAATAGTTATGAGAGTTAATGAATGAAGCGATAAATAAGTAGAAGTAATGATTAGGAGTTTCGAGTTTATCAATAGGCCTAAAATAGCTATTTTCAAAGTAAAAATGTTTTATTTACTATTCAGAGATGACATTATTGATGATTAAGTGGTCAATACTGCAAATGGTGGCTAACTCTCAATCAAGAGCTCTTCGTCATTGGTTCACACAATACGGATGTGTAAAAGTGAATGAAATGCACTAACATTTCAGTTCTAATACTATGTAATATGTTATAACACTCTTATGTTATTACTATAACTTTTACTCTCTATACAAATTTTTCTCTCATTTAATTCTATTATCTCTTCAATCTATTTTTAAAAATAATTTTCGGCTTAGCTCTTCACTGATTTGTTAGATTTTATTATTTCAAGAGAAGATTCTTCAATCTGCAGAACGTAATTAAATTTCTCAAATTTCTCTTTCAAGTTATTACCCGATAGTTATTACCCGATAGTTAT
>JAQFZT010002481.1:0-11509 GCA_034696325.1 Camisiidae sp. | reverse complement strand
AAGGCTGGTAAAACTTTCTCATTTTATCATTGTGAATCTTAAATAAGCTTAAATTGTCGCATTTAAGCATTTTGATTCTCAAGAAAGGTAAAACTCATGAATAGCTGCATTCATCACAGCTTTTTCAAAATCCTTGAGAATAAACTCTGGCAGTAAATGGAAATTTTCTGATAATGCAATCTCGTTAATTACCTGAAATAAAAGAATATAACTAATCACGTGGAGGCGTGGCATCGTCGCTGGGTAAATTTGATAGGTTGAGCTCATGTAGGATTGTATTCTATGATCATGGAAATTAAGAAAGAACATGCCACATCGGAAACTGATGTTAAAAACATAATAAGAGTTGAACAACGGATCACTGAAATGTATATGAATGTAATAACCAGAGCTAGGAATTCCGGTAAAATATGAAGAGTTTATAGAATAATTACTTTGGACTTACAATGATACGTCTATATTAAATGAAACCTCTGTAACGATCTGATTTTGAGAGTCGATTTACGTGTCTTTAGAAACATGATGCATAAATGAAATAATTTTACCTTTTTCGAGAATGAAAAACATCAAATTAATTAATTTCATGTGTATTTAGAATCATAAAGCTTAATTAGTACAGTTTTACCTTTCTTGATTTTCATAATTCTTAAACGAATCAGTTTTTCATGTCTTGGGAATCATGATGCTTAAATGAAACAGTTTTGTCTTTCTTGAGAATAACAATGCTAAAATAAGACAGTTTTAACTTTCTTGAGAATCAGAATGCTTAAATGAAACAGTTTTTTTGTCTCGAGAATCACAATGCAAAAATGAAACAGTTTTAGCTTTCTTGAGGATTACAATGCAAAAATGAAACAGTTTTAGCTTTCTTGAGGATTACAATGCTAAAATGAAACAGTTTTAGCTTTCTTGAGAATCACAATGCTAAAATGAGAAAGTTTTAGTTTTCTTGAGAATCACAATGATAAAATGAGAAAGTTTAAGCTTTCTTGAGGATTACAATGCTAAAATGAGACAGTTTTAACTTTCTTGAGAATCACAATGTTTAAATGAAACTGTTTCTTGTCTCGAAAATTACAATGCTTAAATCAGACGGTTTTAACTCTCATGAAAATCATTAGGCTTAAAAGAATCAGTTTCTCTTGTTTCAAGGATCAGAACGCTTAAATGAGACAAATGATTATAAAGACATATGAAACTTTTTCATTTAAGAATTGTGATTCTCAAAAATGTTAAAGCTCTCTGATTTGATCATTGTGACTCTCGATCTCGTTCTAATTCTTGAAACAAGAGAAACTGATTTCGAATGAAACTAAAATGAAACAGTTTTTCATGTCTTGGCAATCATGATGCTAAAATGAAACAGTTTTGTCTTTCTTGAGAATCACAATTCTTAAATGAAATAGTTTTCTGTGTCTTTATAATCATAATGCTTGATGATATAGTTTTACTTTTTAGAATAATAACAATGATTAAATGATGCAGTTTTTTTTCTAGAATCACAATGCTTAAATGAGACAGTTTTCCTTTATTAAAGAATCACAATGCTAAAATGATACAGTTTTGCATTTCTCCTGAATCACAATGCTAAAATGAGATAGTTTTACCTTTCTTTAGAATCACAATATTAAAATGAGACAGTTTTGACTTCTTGAGAATCCTTAAATGAGACAGTTTTACCTTTCTTGAGAATAACAATGCTTAAATCAGACAGTTTTACCATTTTCCATAATCTAAATATTTAAATGAAATAGTTTAACGTGTTTTGAGAATCATGATGCTTAAATGAGACAATTTTAAATTTTTTGAGAATCACAATGGTTAAATGAAACATTTTTACGTGTCATTAGAATCACAACGCTTATATTTATAATGCTTAAATGAAACAGTTTTTCATGTCTTGAGAATCATGATGCTTAAATGAAACTGTTTCACCTTTTTTGATAATCACACTGTTTAAATGCAACAGTTTTGCCTTTCTTGAGAGTCACAATCCTCATGTGAAAATATTTTACGTATCTTTAGAATCACAATGCTTAAATGAAACAGTATTGCGTGTCTTTATAATCACGATGAGTAGAATAGGGGCCCATTCACCGCAGTCCCTTATAAATTTCCTAACCTAAAGTCTCCGATTAGCAAAAAATTGTAAAATTTTCATAAAAAACTTCGGTGAATGGGCCCCTATACTACAAGAACTTAGTTATTCTAACTTATATTTATAAAAGTTATGATAAAACTAGTTGAAGCCGCATAATTATCTAATCACTATTTAAATTATTTAACTTCTATTTTATTTTGGGCATGATATTTAGTTTTAAGATGCTTACCAAAGTAGTATTTATAAATTGTATTACCACATGAACAAGTTTCTTTTGGAAATAATTTTTCTTTTTGTGATAAATATAATTCATATTTACACTGCGAACACTCAGGTTGAAATCCATCATTTCTTGTTCTATTCTTATAGAAATTAGTTATATTATAGTGAACCTATGATTATTATTTCATAGCTTAAGAATTTGTTATGATTGGTACATCCTTTTTATAATGATTTGAATATCCTTTAAATGTTTATATAAGTCAATTAATGAACTGTATCTTTAACAACAATGTCAACTGTGTCAACAATAACAATCCCACGCATTCCTGTAATTGTTTAGTAACTAATGTTAAATAGAAAGTATAAAACTCGATGTAAAATTATATACTTTCGAAGTATATCTTTAATATTAAATGTGTGCACACATATGTAGAAAACTTTTATAATGATAAAGTTAAATAAAATTATAGTTATAATGCTGCAGAACTTGGACTTCAGTTAATTCATTACTCTTAAAATTTGTTCTTTATAAATGGCGAGACAAAACGGTTCTGGTGTGTTACATCAGTTATTGAATCAGGATGGGTGAAGTGGACTAATTTTAATGATTCTACACAATTAAATTGTAATTCCAGTTAGGTTAGGCTTTTTTTTAATTGTAAAAGATCTTTATTTATTACTTAAAAAGGATGTTCCACATGAAGTACTACATTCCTCGACATATATATATACATTCTGTCTATAATATAATAAGATAATTAGATTAATTAGTTAACAGGTAAACAAAATAAGCGTATTTAAGATACCCTAAAATGTATATCCACTATCTATTGGTGGAGGAAAAGCGGAGGACCTGCAGTAAACCCGCCGAGAAGAGATGATAGTATACCACCTCTTCTCCCTTAGTGCATTTAAAACACGCCATATGTATCAATTTAATTAAAGATAGAATAGTAGGATAATACAAATTTAGATAATTAGTTTATATATAATAATTATTTAAAAATATTTAAACAAATTCATTAAAGTATTTAATTAGTGGTTGATCTATAAGTTGGTGATGACCACAGGGAAGGATCATATGTTTCGGTGACTTTTTGCTTCATTTCTTCTCTCTTTGTGTCCAATAGTCGACATTCAAAGATGAGATGGTCCGCTGTTTGTGGAGTGACGCCATCGCATTCACACCTCCAGTCGGTTCTCAGTTTGAATCTTTCCAAGTATTCATTAAATTTGCCATGGTTTGTGTTGAGTTGACAGAAACTGAAGTAACAGCTGTTGTGAACGCTCGAAACAAACGTCGAGCCCCTGGATGTGACGCATTCACTGCTGACATCATCGAAAACATAAACAATAATAACAACAAATTTTTAACTAAATTATACAATAAGTGTTTAGAACTGAACTATTTTCCGGAGATCTGGAGAACAAGTGTGGTAAAAATCATCCCAAAGCTGGGCAAAAAAAACTATCGAGAACCTGGATCTTATCGGCCGATAAGTCTGCTGTCAGTGTTCGCCAAAATATTTGAAAAACTTCTTATTTATAGAATTAATTATTTTTTGAGATCAAAAAATGCTTTGAACACAAATCAATTGATTTTACGGAACAGAGATCGACTGAAGAGGCGCTTCACAGGACAGTCAACTTTATTAAGAAGACTTTCGATCGGAAAGGGTTTGCAATTGTGATATCGTTCGACATCAGCGGTGCGTTCAACAGTTGCTGGTGGCCGAAGATTTTGCACCAATTGATGGTTAAGGAGTGCCCGAAAAACCTGTTCGAAACCGTGAAAACCTATTTCAACGAACGCAAAGCAAAGCTATGGTATTCTGGTCTCGAACTCGAGCGGGAACTGAGTCTCGGCTGCCCACAGGGGTCGGCCCCTGTCCTTTTATATTATAAGGGTTCCCTCTTTCATATTGACAAGTTTTGACACAAATCTGAAAAATCATGCCTTTGTCCCCCCTTTTAAATATTTTTTGTTCAGATTTGGGGCTTCCCAGATGTCGTTTTCCTATGTTTTATTCATAGACAACAATGATATATTCAAAATTTCATCCATAAATTTAGAGAAAATACAATTGAAAAATGGAAATATACTTTAAGGTTTAGAGGTATCCAAAATCGAATCCAATTTAAATATCACATTCAAAACTTGAAAGACCTTCTTAAAAGCTTCAATTTGATACAATATAAAAGATTTTCGATCTTCAAATAACGCTATTATGGTTCATCAAAAATTCTAATTTTTGAAGTTTGTGGTGCAGTCACTACAAAGTTAAGATTTTTTCAGCTTAATAAAATTACACGTATTCACTCATTTTTTGCATATTTTAAATTGTATTCATCAGAATTTAAAGATCATCATCTGGTTTTGCTGAGCAAATGACCTGTATCCATTAGTAGGCGGTATGTTAGCAATTAGTCAAAACCTTCTTACCAGCCAACACTTCACTCATAAAAAATTTGATCAAAAATAATCAAAGTTAAGGTAAAGAAAACCATCAAAAACCGTGCGACTCAGTTTTGCAAACGACTGTACAACAGACAGAATATTAAAAAATTCTTTTATCCAAACTTTTACAACACACAGTTTTTAACAAATCACGGCAAGTTTAATAGCTATTTGGTGCGTTTCAAATTGTCATCAAATTCATGTTGTGATCACTGCGTCGGTCTAACAGAATACTCAGAACATATAATATTTTCTTGTCCATTGTATAACGAACAACGCGATAAAATAGTAGAAGCTGTGACTCAAAGTGGTAAACAATGGCCGTGCACACTAACAGATTTATTAAATCATAAATATTTTAAAGCTTTTAACGAATTCTGTCATTCAGTTTTCAATACAAATGAAATGTAAATTTAAATAATGATGATATTTATATATGTTATCTTTAATTCTAGGCCCTTAAAATGTTAATTAGGTTAATGGCCAAATAATAAAATAAATTTGAGAACCTGAAAAAAACTCCAACCTAACCTAACTTAAGGCTTTTGCTAAAACTAATGCTTTTTTGGTGAATAGGAGTAATTTGTTGAGGATTTTATACGCTTTAGTTCTTATATAATCACAGTGTTTGTTCAAATTAAGTTTGGAGTCTAAATATAAACCTTAGTGCTTGAAACTATTGCTGATTTCTAGTTTATGATACATGAAATAAATATCTGGCGCTGTAAATTTGTAGTTTTGGTGAAAAGTCCGCACTGAGTCTTCTGTGGATTGATTTTTAATTTACTTATTTCAGCCCATTTGCACACTTTTTCTAAGACATTGTTTGCACTGCTAATTCCGTAATAGTTTTAGCTCTTATTCCGATACAAGTATCACCCGCAAAACCTTCAATAAGTTGGTTATCGTCTAATTGAATTTCCAATAAGTCATCGTAATAGATATTCCAAAAGTGTGGTCCACACGCGCTTCCTTGAGGACAATCTATGTTTGTTTACCTCGAAACCTCTTCATTTAAAGTGAGGGTACGGTTTGATCTCCCTTTCTCTGTACATGAAATCACTGATGTCGTTAACGATCAGAAGCCCAAAGAGAGTCGGGCGCGGACGGAATCACTGTCGACATTATTCAGAGGATCCACAAAACAGAACCAAACTTTTTGACCCTCATTTATAACAAATATTTACAATTACAGTATTTTCCGAAACCCTGAAAATCAAGTGTTGTACGGATTATCCCAAAAGGTGACTGAAAGGACTACAGAAAAGCCAACTCTTATCGACCTATAATTCTTCTCTCTGTTTTTACAAAAACCCGGAAAAGCTTATCATTAACAGAATTATATTTTATTTAAGAAAAAAATTTGCTTAACAACAGACAATTTAGGTTTGCACAACAAGTGTCCACAGAAGACGTTCTGAACTCACAATTCATCGACAATGGGTTCAAAAGAAAGGGATTCACTATCGTCATAGCCATTGATGATTGAACGACAGCATAATGGTTTCAAAACAGAGAATTCACAAAAATGATAAACAAAGGGTGTACACAGGGAGAAGCGGCCTCGCCATCTTTTTGGAATATCTTTATTGACGATGTATTCGATATTATACTTCCTGATTACGCAAATAGAGGCGTTTGCGGATGACCTGATAATTAAGAGCTATAGGAATACTATTGAAGTGATAGAAAGCAAAGCCATCACTGCGTTAACGACAATAAGTGAATGGGCGAAAGACAACAAATTGAAGTTCAACGTAAGCTAAACTAAATGCCTATTATGCACAAAAAGCTATACTCACGTGAATCCCTCATCAATATTGAATATCAGACCCTAGAAATTGTCAAAAACTTTAAACATCTTGGGATTATCATTGATTCAAAGCTCAGTTGGCGGCTACACCCCGAGTATATCACAAGAAAAGGGATGGTCTTAACAAACAGTTTAATACGTTTTGCAAAACATAAGTATGGGCTCAACC
Source organism: Camisiidae sp. (assembly GCA_034696325.1). NCBI lineage: Eukaryota > Metazoa > Arthropoda > Arachnida > Sarcoptiformes > Camisiidae > Camisiidae sp. The sequence continues at coordinate 4,746 of JAQFZT010002481.1, read as the reverse complement.
GAAGATCTCTGGCCATCAAAGCACTATCAAATACAAGGTCGACCACTCATTTTGTACATTCAATACACTACCTGTTAAATGATTTGGAGAGCAAACAAGTGGTTCTAACATTTTATTGGATTCGTTCACATAAATATCAATCAAGTTAAATCAAGGGAATGAAAGAGCGGACAAACTTTCTAAACAAGAGGCCGTCTCTCACAACGCCATCGAGTATCACCAGTACCCGATATCATTCCTGAAGAAGAGTATCTTTGAGACAAACAATGGGATGCTATTATGGAACGAAAGGTGGAGAATCGAGAACAAAGGGTTAGTGACAAAGATGTTCATAACAACCATTGACTACAGACTCACAATAAACAAATTCTTTGAGATCGATTTTTATTTGACGCAAATGTTGACAAATCATGGAAGATTCAAACAATACCTTAAGAGATTCAAAATAAGTGATCACGAAAATTGTAATCAATGCAATCAAGTGGAAGACTATCAACACGTGATTTTCAATTGAGCAAAGCATGATCAAGAGAGAGCCTCATTAATAGAGAAAGTCATTCAAAGTCAACATCCATGGCCTTTTCATCCGAGTATTATATTATCGAAAACCATTTTCAACACATTTAAAGCTTATTGTAATTCAATATTTAGTTAATTTCAATTCGTACTTTTATTTATTTTAGTTTAATGTTATGATAATTACTATTAACTTTACTATTATTATTACTATGATTATTATTATTAAGTTGAATTTAATCATATTGTAGAAACCTTTGAGGCCCATTCATATTTCTCGGGAAGTGAGTCAAATAAAATCAGTTTTTAAACAAAATAACCTAACTTTTAAAAATTAATGTTTAGAAATTAAATTAAATTCAAAACAATTAAAGAGAAAACTCAACTTATTTTTGACGTGATTAATAAGTTTTACATTTCCAAGTGTTTAACACCTGTTAAAATTCCTTTCGAATAAAGGGTTGTAGTAAATCCTCCGAGAATTGATAGAAATTACTATCTAAAGAATGCAATCTATTTTCTCATTAATTTATTCGGGAAAAATATCTTTGGTTTTGAATTTTATTTAATTTTTAAACATTAATTTTGATTATAAAAGTAAAATTTGCTTTAAATTCCTTAATATTGAGTTAATTAAATATTTAGTTTCAATTTTGACATTGAGTTTTGACAGGTACCGGTGTTGAACTAATACACATTATATACACATTATATACTCAATGCTTAACGCAAAAATAAATTTATTATTATTATTATTATTATTACCTCTATTATCATTTTAGTTTTGTTTAAAAACATTATTTGTATACTTTTATATCAAATAGATGATTGAATAGATAGACATCTATTGGATTAATGAGGGTCTACACCTGCCTGTATATCACTATAAAGTTTAGTTATTTCATATTTGAAGTCAATCCAATCCGAATTCTTAATTATAAGTCTTATAGTGTTATTAAGTTTGATTTTTTGCACTTTTTACCCTAGCTTAAATTAAATATACCGATGGCCTGATATAGCGAATCTTCATCCAGTACTTCTTAAGAGTTGATAAAAAGTAATGCATTAATGTTTGCTAAGATCAGATCAATAAAATTCTCGCTCGGCTGTTTTGAACAGTTTGCATCAAACATTGTCATTTATTAAAATAAGATTTTTTTCGCATAGAAATTTGTAAACAATATTACCACGGTTACAAGGGTTATCATCTCGATTATTGAACCAAACCCGAGACTTAGCATTTGAATCGACTCCAATTATAAAATAATGGGGTAAAATCTTATTTATACAATCAGTTAAATAATTTATTTCTTGCGACAGATTATTCATTGGTGAACAATACATAGAAAATACGGTCTAAATTTTTCAGTCAATATGTATATTGATTGTGACTAAATAATCAGTTGTATGAGTTATTATTTTGATAGGATTCAATTTTTGGTTAATAACAATTATAGCAGTTTTTGGTGTCGACTCACTTTCATACTGAAAAACTTTATGTTTAACATGAAAAACCACAAACAAAATTTTAAATATAGTATAGTTCCTCAATTTTGAGTCCAGTCTAATATGTTATTTATATAATTTAATAATATAATATAATTGTACAGTGATTTTGGCAAAAAACTAAGTTAATCAATACTGTGTGGTCTGCAAACTGTTTTAAAATACTTATAATATCTTCACATTCATATGTGACCCTCGATTGGCTGCTTTAGGCTTTTTTATTGCCACTACTGATGAGGCTCTGGCAGGTCTGGGACAAGGAATCTCTAAATTCTTTCTTCATTTATTATCAATCAAAAATACACAAATATAATTCAAAAACTTGAGCCCAAATATTACAATCAAATAATTAAATTTAACAATTTTACATAAAATACTGAAAGCAGAATCGAAGGCCTTATTGTCAAAATAATTATGCGATAACTTATTGAAAAGATCACAACGTAAAAAACTTTGACAAACTTTTTGATGAATTTTTAATTGTTGACTAGTTTTCGGTGGCTATATTGCACACCTTTTTCAAACAAATTTTGAGTCCAAATGACTCGTATTGTTTTGGTGTCAATGCTTTTCTCGTTGTCGGGATCTTCAAAACTGTTATAATCTAATTAGCAGTTCTCATATACTTTTAGCTTTTATTAACAATTTCTATTTTCAATACAATTTTACAATAAATTTATTCACAGATATAGCTCAAGTGATAAAAGCCAGTCTTTTAAACGACTGGCTTCCATCAAAACAATCTGAGAGTTACAATCAAATGGGCTTAACATTTTATATAGAAATCCTATTGTATCTAGAAAGGTCAGACCATTTCTTCAATATTAATTCATTAAGAAGTGTAGAGTTATTTGTTTAACAATGGCAAGTACTGGGCCGGTATATTTGTATCTTTTCTTTGTCTTTCATTCATTATGGGAATATTTCTAGATTTTCATTTTTCAATATTATAACTTTCTAAGAAAAATCTGGCTTTTTTGTTATTTTCATGATAGATAATATTTGGGTTATTCCAGTCTATTTCATGTTTTGTTTTAAATGAATGCTCAGCAACTTCTGAATGAACATAATTTCTTGTGAGAGCATTTTTATGTTCATTGACTCTGGTCCCTAATTTTCTTTTAGTATTTCCCGAATAAGTTGCCTCACAGTCTCTGCAATTAATGTTATATACTAAGTTATGATTTTCTAATAAATCGTAACTTTTATATTTAGTTAACATAGATTTATAGTTGAACTTTTCTTAAAAACTGTTTTATATTCATATTTATTCATTAATCTTCTGATTTGTTCACTAACACCATTTATGTAAGGGATTGTAATAATTTTTGTATAATCTAATGGAGGATTTTCTATTGAGACGTTTGAGATTTTGATTTCATGAATTCTAGATAAAGTCTTTCTCATAGTAGAATTGATAACATTTTCAGGGTAATTGTTATATTTTAGTGCTCAATTTACATAATTTAACTCATTTTTTACATAATCCTCATTAGAACTATGAGTATATGCTCTATGTGTAAGAGTTCTAATAACAGATTTCTTATTTTTAATAGAGTAGTATGAATTCAAATTAAGGTATCTGTTAGAATGTGTTGGTTTTCTGTAGACTTGAGTTTCAAGTTTACCGTTTAATCTTTTGATTAGGATGTCTAAAAAGGGTAATTCTCCTTTTTCACTCACTTTTTCTGAAGTGAATTTTATATTTTCTACGGATTTATCAACATTATTTATATGGTGTATAAACTCATTGAAATGTCGTTTTTTAATTATTATAAAAGAATCGTCTATAAAGAATTTAACTATTCTGGGAGGATTTGAAGAAGTTCTGATAGAAGTTTTAAAGATATACTGTACCAGTATTTCAGCTATAATAAGAGAGAAACTGCTTCCCATGGGAGCTCCAAAAATTTGTTTATAAAATTTCTCATTAAATTTGAAAACATTGTTTTTCATGCAAAACTTTAAGAGTGACAAAATCTCTTTTATATCTAAATTAGTTATGTCTAGAAGTGTTCCGCAATCTTTTAACTTTTCTTCTATCAAATTTAAGGTGAAATCAATAGGAATATTCGTAAAAAGATTGATTATATCTAATGAGGCCATGATTTCATCGTCAAATATTTCAAAATTCTTTATGTATTTTGCAAAACTATTGAATCCTTAATAGAATTTTCATCATTCCGGAAAATACAAGTTAGAATTTTATTCAAATATTTAGTTAATTTAGCTGCCGGGTGGTCAAAGTGTGGGCATATTATTCTACAGAGGTTTCCTGTTTTATGAATTTTTATCAGAGCATATACTTCAGCAATTTTATAATAGGATGGGTAAAGATATCTATATGTGCTCAAGTCAATTGAGTTTGAATTTTTAAGACTTTTTAGTATATCTATTAAATCTCTAGCAATTTTATTAATTCCACTTTCTGTTAATAACTGATAAATGTTTCTATCATTTAAAACATTTTCAACTTTATTAATATAGTCAGGAGTGTTCAATAAAACTGTTCTATTGCCCTTATCAGAGTAGGTTATTGTTAAATCTTTGTTATTTTTTAAGAATTTCACTGTTTTAATGTGTTCTTTAGTTAAATTATCACAGGATTATCAAGAATTTATCACTTCAGCTGTATCTGTGAATAAATTTATTGTAAAATTGTATTGAAAATAGAAATTGTAAATAAAAGCTAAAAGTATGTGAGAACTGCTAATTAGATTATAA
>JAQFZT010002480.1:0-11509 GCA_034696325.1 Camisiidae sp. | reverse complement strand
GATTCTAAATATATTATTATTGCTAAAAATGAGTTGAATTACAGATGAATTCTTTCGTGAATGAGCTTAGATTCTTGACTGCAATAATTGACACTAAGAGTTACATGAAATTTATTTCTCATTATTATCCAGTCGTTTCCTTCAGTGCAATAAATCTTTGCATTTTTATATTTGATGCTAAATGTGAGAAAAGGGAAAACTTGTGAAAAATTGAAAAAATTGAAATAACTTTAAAGTTTAAATAACTAACTGATCATCTATTATGTTGAGTGGTATCACTTTTAAAGACTTGATGCCAACAATGCTTTGATGGCTACCAAAAAAATTAGTTTTGATGAAAATTAAATCTAAATTTTTGACATGATTGAGTTCATTGAAACTCGAGATAACAAACGATGCCTTTTCTTCAGCCAATATTCTCATACTTCTAAAAATGAATAGATTTCAGAATAAAAATTAATATTAGAGTTGAGTTGAAGACCTGCTTTCATATTCAATAGATGTGTTATTAGATGAATAAAATCTCAAATAAAACATTCCATTTGATTGATGGCCAGTTATATAAGTTGTGATTTGAATCAAATATTGAAAAACTAGTGATAGGAGAGAATGTTTAGCACTATAAAGATCTAAATAGCAATGATTTACCACAATATGGTTTCTCACTATTTGTGATGATGAAAAATTTAGAGTTTGTTTTTCTAAATTGATTTAAAGCAGTGTTAATGCCAACAACTACACAGTCTTCGCCGAATTGACCACATTTGCTGCAAAGGCCCGATAGAAATCGTTCCCAATTTTCACATCGATAGGCAACTGGTATGCAATCTCTAACATCTCTCAATAGAAAATTACCGTAAACAGCAAGTGATCTTTTGTGATCACACAATATCGTTTCAATTAAACCTTTCGAATGAATCGAATAGATATTAATTCAAATTTCATTATTAATAAGTCATCTAAAGTTGATGTCTCATTATCGATAGAAATCAAGCAAAGGAACAGATAGAAAGGGTTTCACTTTCCTTCAATAGTGAGGCCTAATAATAGCTCCAAAAAAAAATTTATAAAATATTTATTAATAAATGTCTTGAAAATCATGAAAGGACTGCCAACTAATCTATGAATCCGGAAGCAAAGCTTGTCAATTGAATGCACCTCTAATTTTAGCTTTAATGGCATAAAAATAAGAATTAATTGGACCTCAACAATGAAAACTGATTGTGAAGAAAACTGTTAATTATAGCTAGTTTTTGGCTAAACTGGAAATGAGCATTAACTCACAGCATGATCTTAACAGTTTAACATTATGAAAACAATATTCTTACAGTAATTTAAGGCTTCAAATGTTTGGTGGCGATCAACTTTTGATTAAAGTTAAGGGAGAGACCAATAAATATTCTTAAACTTGCACTTAAACATTTAAAATGAGCTCTACCGGTAGTTTAGAGTTTATTTAGACTATTTAGAAACCATTCAATAGTTTATTGTAGAAATTACAGATCACTCTTACTAACAATTTTAAGTAACGGACTGTAGCATTGAATCTGTGACATAAATTAAAACATGCGCTTCGTTTATAACAATGTTGCATAACTCAAAGCAAATTTATTATAAGACTTTTTTCAACTAAACTAAAGTTTTAAATAATGTTAGATTGGATGGGATAGTGCCTGAATGGGCCGGTACTCCTTTCATTTTTTCAATGTCCGGAAACTGAAACCCGAAATGACCAGCATATGAATCCTGGTCAATGATTACCTTCAACAATTCCTCCATTATTGATAGCATCAGCAATTTGTTGTTTACAACCGGGTTGACTGTTCCCACTATTAAGGAATACATCAATGTGTCCGACAGATTCATTAGTTCCTATGCCTTGTTTAATAACGAATTAAATAGTTATAAAGCTTTTTAAATAATTTAATAATTATGCACTAATATGAACCTCACGACAGGTAAAGCCATATTTATAAGCCATCGCAATCACCAGCAATATGAGAGTGAGAGTCTAATTATTAACTTATGTATATTTGATTATTTACCATTATCAGTATGTAAGGCATCAACAAATAAGGCATCAGAAGGATCTAATCTCACTCCTTCTGACAGACCATCAAAATAAGGTTTCGCTGCATCTAATGCTGTAATTCTTCCTAAATTTGGTACTTGTTGTCCGACATATCCCGAAATATGTGCCCCCAAACTAAAGCCAATCAAATGAAATTGTTCGGAGTTCGCATTTCTTTCAGTCTAATAGGTTTTAGATATGAAAAAGTCATGTTTTTCAATAGACTAGCTTTTCATTTAAGTAAATAAAATAAAAAATTATAAAAAAAACTTAAATAACAATATGAATCAAATAATTGACGTTAAATTATAGTCAGAGTATTTCTCAAATTTTTTAGACTAAAAAATGGTAAATTAATTAATGTAAGGTAATTATCATTAGTTTAATTTTGCTGTCTATTGACTTAAACGATTACATAATTTCTCCGATCAATTATTTTTTAATTTATTTTCTACGCATTGATAGATTAATTTTCTATAACTGAATGCAATTCACATGATTTTTAATTCAAAAACAACTTCAATGACTGTAATAAACCAGTTTTTATTTGAATTCTATAAATAATTCCGTCTTAAAAATGATGAATGACTTACTATAAGATATTTGATGAGTAAAGCGATTTGTGTGGCAACAACTCTACAATTGGCCACAGCCTGAAAGTAAAATCCACTTCCGCCACCACTCCAATTGACTACAATTACATTTGAATCTTCGTTGTATAGCAGACCATCTTTAATAACCTCAATCATAATCTAAAATTAATTTTACTCAAATTCAAAGCATTTACTCTTATTTATCTATAACTACCTGCCATTCATCAAACTTAACTAACTTTACTGAAGCTATTATTTTAAATGATTGCATAAAAAATTAAGCTTCAAATTTGAAGTTTTTACGTGGCATAGCAGTCGAGAAATAATATCTTAACTATCCATGAAGTGCTCATTTGTGTGATAAATAGAAAAATCAAAGCACTTTATTGACTGTATTATATTCAAAATTTTAGTAAAATAATACAATTTCTTTTAAAATTACATCACATAAAGTTATATTTTTCAAAAATTACATATGTAAGAAAGATATTTGAGGTTATGGGTAAGCCTAATGTTGAACTCGAATCTCGGCTTTAGACCAGAGGCTTTAAATCTGAATGTGTGTAGGCTTTATATCCGAAAATGGAAAATTTTTCTATCATTGGATTGCTGTTGAAACTCATTCTAATATCATTCATTGATATATCTCTTAGGGTTATATACAAAGCCTTTAAAATATATCATTGAATGATATCAGGAATGGCTTAAACAGGAATTGAATGATAGGAAAATTTTTCATCTTCGGACATAAAGCTTCTGCAAATGCACATTCGGATTTAAGACCTGGGATCTAAAGCCAGCAAACCTCACGTAATGACCGCTTTTCAGGAGAAATAAGCTGCTTAAGAGTCTTGATTAGTTTATTAAAATCAAAATCAAAAAGACACAACTTATGGTCACAACTGATTGCTTCTTCAAACTACTATTTCTGAATATTTGTGTCCTACTATTTAAAAATTGATTTTTTAAAAACCATTTTATGTTAAAGAAGGGTATAAAAAATTAGAGGCTAAGTTAGATTTTTTCGCAAAATTTTTGATAGCTTTCAATTCACTTCTACATAAGCACTGCTCAAACTGTGAGATATTGAGTAAGAAAATTTAGGCCTTTTAGAAGTGTTTGAAAGAGTGTGAAAACCATTTTGCATGAGATTTGGAATCATACCTGTTGCCATTTATCAAAAATCATTCCTTCTTTGAATCCATGAATAATGAATTTGGTATTTATTTTAGGATCAAATTCTATTTCATTGAATGCATTTGTGTCTAAAGCATCGATACGTTGAGAGTTATGAGGATTTTTTCTCGAGTAGAGGAGATATTCCGTTGCAATCAACTGTGGAGATTGTGGCACAACACTTATCGGACGAGCTTCAGACGGACCAAATAGTCCATCATTTCTATAACATCCTAATAGATCATAACACACTTCAGGTGTGTTACCATTTAATATCTGAAAAATAGGTGCCGCAAAGTCTAGTATATTCAGTACATTTGTTGCACAACATATTGAACATGAAATTATTGCATAAATCGAATAGTTTATTAACATATTTTATCTTATACTTAACTTTTTCATCAACTTTCACATTCAAAAAGTTCTTATTCAAATGATCGGAAACTTTTGTCATTTTAAATTTAGCAGAGAAAGTGAGTTGAGGGTAATCTTTAATCCATAGTATTCACCAAAACTACTATATATAAAACTAGAATGAAAATGAAAACTAGATCATTGACCCTGAATTTACTTAATTCATGATCATTGAACTCATTTCGAAGTATTGATTTGTACTGTTTTTGAGTTTTGCATCGGTTCATACGTTTAGTTAACTGTTTCTATAGCTGTTCTTTGACTGCTTCATACTGTGCAGCAAACATAGGATAACGCAGTTTTCAGTATAACTGTTCCAACATAAGTACAAAATATAAAGCAAAAATATAAATGCCTTATCACAACTTTTTAAACTGATTCAAACTTAAAAGCATCAAATTCAAAGTTATAATATATTTTAGGAGTTTCTGTCTGTACTTTCTGGCTGTCAGTCCGTCATCAACATAGAGAGGAAAACTTCAATATTATTGAAGAAAATTGTTGCAAAAAATATTATAAAACATAGTTTGCAGATCTTTTATTATTCATTAACGACTTGATTGCGTACATTTCCGATTGTTTGTAAAAAACTTAAAGTTTAGGACAAAACGACATAAGAAATAAGAATTTACAATAAATTTTCAGCATTTAAACTAAAATGAGACCATTGGATCCAAATAGTTGTTAACTCGACATAAACCATGAACTTTGAACTTTACATGACCAGCTCCGACTTCTTTGAAACTCGGTATTCATATGTATTTTCATGCGCTGAGAAAGAATATGAAAGAAATTTTTTGGGGAAATCATTAGTTCCAGAGATACAGACAAATGAAGACATCGAAATCCTATAGTAATTTGCTTTAAATCGTTAATAGATATCGCGAGCGTTATAAGTATTGTTACTGATTATCATATAATGTGTTTTTGAACTCTTTTTTAAAAGCAAATTACTATAGGATTTGGATTTCTTGATTTGTTTGTATCTCTGGAACTAGTCTCATATTCTTTCTCTGACTTGACAAAGACTTGTTCCGTTAACTCTTAGGTCTCCTGAAGTGGACTCCGTAATCAAAAATAACTTTAACTTATATAATAAAAATTATTGCATTGCAAAAAACTTTAAATTACTGGATACGCCACTGCGTAACATCATACTCAGCTTCAAGAGTTTTAGCAAGAATTTATTCTCAGTTATTAACCCAACTTTAATAGAACTGAAATAAATAACATTTTGATCATTTAATTTTTACCTAATTTGACAATTTTTATTGAACTTTACTTGAGTTTATATTATTATACATGTAATAAATCAACTTGTGTTTGAACTTTTCTTTTGAATGATTTACTAAATTTTCTTTAGATATTGTAAATCATGTGCAATAAAAAATTACCTGTATAAGTATTAACGAGCTCTATAAGAGGTATTGGTTTTCATTAAGAATAAGCAATTTTGATTCGTATTAATAACTTTTCTAAATTTTCAAGTATTATTTGACACACTTTAAAAATTAACTTTCATATAAAAGCTGAGTTGAGCTTAAATTATTCCGATGTTATGTGAAAGCTATCAAAATATTTGTATTTACAGTACATTAAAAGTCTTAAGTAAATAATTAGATGACTGAAGGAAACGTCTGTTCTATAACTCAAAATATACATAAAGTTAATTATACAGTAGTTGAGTTGTGCTTAAAGTATATGTATTTATATAATTGTTTTTATAGTTCAAACATAAAGAAAAATCAAAGAGATTGAGTCGACAGACAATTAGTATTTGTCTCGATATTTTTCCTCAAATGACATGTATTTGTATTTCTTTCCTTAACAATAAGTTTTAACCCATTTCTAGTCCTGAGAACCATTTCTCCGACAATAATAAGTTTATCCCTTTCGTCAACTGCTTTGATATAAAACTTTCGCACAATTTTCGAGACAACAATTTTCTGTTCTAAAAGAGCAAACTTCTGTCCAATACAATTACGCGGGCCAGCGCTGAACGGGATATAAGAATAAGGATGTCGTCCAATACAACTCTCAGGTAAAAAGCGTTCGGGAATAAAAAGTTCAGGATTTGGAAATGAATTCGGGTCTCGATGTAAGAGATATGTGAATATACCACATGACGTGCCTTTTGGTACTAAATAGCCATCTATTCGGACAATTTTATGGTTATTTCTCTTAATTATTTTGTGAAAAATAGAATTATTTTACTTATAATTGTGTCTTCACTGAGTTCTCGGCCTATAAAAGGTGCGGTTGGATATAGTCGTTGTACTTCTTTGAGAACACAATCCAAATACTTTAATTGCTTTATATCATCGATTGTAAAGTCATCGCTGTCTGGATTCATGTCCATAATTGAATCGACTTCTTCTCTAACTCGTGTTTGTATGTCTTGATGAAGACCTAACATATATAAAGTCCAACTGATTGCCTGTGCAGTCGTGTCGTGACCCTTTTCCGCATTTTGCATAAAACAAATTTACATTTTCATCGAAATAAACTTTTAAATTGAATTTTCAAATAAATAGATTCTATTTTTACATTAATAAATAGGTCTTTTTGATATCTGACATAACATTTGACTTGTTTAACAAACCTATAATGAAATGCTATTTGACTTACGAGAGAATTATCAAATAATTTATAAAACCATACATTATTTGTATAGCATTGAAATGTTAATAATTAGATAAACACATTAGTGATTCGAAAGACTCACCGCAAACATGAAAGTGTCGACTTCCTCTCTTAGATCTTCGAGTGTTAATGTGTTTGTAATCAAGTGTTGTTGAAGTAATAAATCAAGAAATGCTAGTCTTTTCTTTCCATAGTTGAAAAAGTCTGAATCCTTTATCGATGCCAAGGGTTCTACTTTTAAGTCACTTTTGTTTTTCTCTTTTATATGTTTAATCCAATCTTCTTTACGGTCGAGAATCACTTTCATAGTGAAGTCTTTCATCTTTTTTAAAGAGCTTCGAATAAAGTTTTTTCAATGAATCTTTATGTTTACTCAATACAAAATTTTTCACATGTATTAAACAAACAGAAGTATAAAGAAGAGTTTAAAGAGTCTATTCATCTTTTTATTACTAACAATGAGATTCTCAGTCAAGTAAAAAAAACTTTATTTTGCTTTAAAATCATAAATTATGAAAACTTGAAAAGTTATCAAGTTTTTAATGAGATATTTTATGCATTAAATTCAGTATTTAATAAGAATTTTTTTGTATTTATTTGATTGAAAAGGTTTGAAAATTGCATCTCTGGCTTATTTTTATCGTTAAAAACTTTATAGTTATTTATAAAACACTCTCATTATTGGAAATTTTCAATATCATATGTGAAGAATTGCAGTACTATTTGTTTTCAGTACAGTTCTATTTCATTAAATCTATTAGTTATGGTTTATGGGTTTCTTTATAACCGAAGATAACTTCAGAGCAATCACTGATTAAATTGAGAACAGCATGCAATGCACTAATCATATAAAGATCTGACAACTTGTTTGACAAGTCTATTTTAGGTAATTTATAGGATGTTTGGTTTGCAAAAACAATAAGTACAAAAGGTTTTCTCTTTGTCAAAAACAAATCAAAAATGATCAACTGATCGATTTCAAACAGCAATTTAAACACAACTTTTGCTTTTTCTAATGGTGGGTATTTTTGAGAAACCAGATTCAAGAGTCTCGAGACCTGATACCCAGCTCTAGTTTTCTTTAATTGAATATTCTGTGAAAGTTATATAAACTTTCACAACTTCATTGAAAGTTTTTGTTAGAAAATATTTATAGATTTCAAGTATTGTAAGAGTTTTTGGAAATGTTTGGTAGCATTATGTTGTAATTAATATGAAATTATTAAACCTATAATTATAGTTCCCTTTGTGTTGTTTTGTTTTGAGCTTCTTTTTGTAGAACTTTACAAATATTTGCAAAGCACTTAATGAGTAGAGTTTACTTACCTATTGAACTGTTTTCCGTATTTACTTAAAGTGAAAGCCCAATTAGGCCAAAGCCACGGACGCATTAATCGAATCAAGAAAAGTCCGCTGATGTCATGCAGTGATTGCACATAATCGAGATGTGAGTTTGCCTGACAGCCCACTTTAATTCCCATTGCAGTCTCACAGATCACATCCAATGTGCACAATGTTATTATGGGCACGATATCAATGGGCTCGACATCACTTTCTTCCAAATTCATAGATCTTAATTTTTCGATCAAAATAGTCGACTGTTCGTTAATTATTGGCAAAAAATCTTCGAGAATTCGGAAATGAAAGGCTGGTGTCAATATTTTGCGTCTAGTTTTCCACTTAGTTCTTGAACTGGTCACTAAACCACCGCCTTTTGATTGATTTTTTAATTTTTAGTTAATAGTTAATTTAGTATTGAAGTAATCGCTAATATGAAAGGTAAGACTCACCCAACCAGGGCTCCAAAAATTTGTATTCAACTGATTTATCAGTCAGTACAGTACTGCTTAGGACTACCTGATCCAAACAATTCATAATCAAAATAATAATTCAAGATTTTTTTATCATTCACCAAATTTCTGCTCCAAATAAAGTTACAAGTTACAATGTAACGTTTAGAATGTTACAAGTTTATTTCAATATAAAGCTTAAATATTCAAAAGTGAGGCAACCAGGAATTCAGGTATGAGTGTTTGGCATTTTTTGGGGGCTAAACCTGTCTGGTGGTACTTATATTTAAACTAATTCTCAATTTTACACCTGAAAACTCAATTAATTGAAAACGTCTGAGGGAGCCCTCCAAGCAAATAGCTGGTTACGACCGTCAACAAATATTATTCAATATAACATCATTTACAACTTCCATATTCAAACTTTTTCAAATAATAATTCAATTTTGCACAACTCACAAAATTTTGTTTTAATTTGCATTTGAAAGATAATGAGAAATTTTTTCACTTCGCAACCCCTGTAACATACCATAATGGCCTTACAATCAAATAAATTATTAAGACTCTCAAGATATTTAGCAAATAAGAGATCAATTTTTTACTATTTTCAAAAATATTATATTCATAAGAAGAAAACTAACTTTTGTTTTGGGAAAACTCAATTAAACTGTGAATTTATATGATCCAAATAAAACGATTCTCTACAGTATTCTAACAGAAAATCTCAATAAAATCTGAAGAGTATCTCCAGTTCATTGAATAACTCAAATTTGATTATTGAAAAGTAAAATAAAAAACTAATTATTTAATCTATTAAATACCTCAACAGATTCAGGAGTGAACAAAACAACAATAGGTCTTAACCCAATCCACATGCGACATATCCTTTCATTTTTATAGATATAATTCATAGCATTCAACATTTGATAAACAACTACGAAAAATGGTTTCGAAAATTTCAAAAGCGATTCGATTATATGGGATAAAAATTCATTAAATTTAGAGTACTTACGGACATAAGTTCCAAACGGAAATTTATATCGATCTAAGTCTAGAACAATACACGCGTGTCCTATCCATGGAAATATTGGATGCACAGGTGGTCCAGGAATGCGATCAATTAGTGAACAAAATTTACGCCATCGATAATAATGATAAATAGCAATAACTAAAACTATAATTATAGTTGATTTAAGTAATAAACATTCACAAGAAAATAGATTTGAGAAAGTTGTAGAACTTGTAAAGCTGTTAAGAATCATAATTTCAATTTCTAATCACAAGTTTATAGGACTTCTTCATTCATGTTGATATGAGACTAACTTAGGACTCAATCATAAGAAAAATAGTTGGATTTCAGATGTGAACAGAAACTAATGGAAAAAAATTGAGAAAATCATTTTAATATTTCTGTTTCAAGTGAAATATTTACATTCATCTTAACCTAAATTAATAAATGTGTCTGGATTTTAGTCCAGCCCCACATGATTTTGTCGAAATTTGATTTCCGATTCAACGCTTTCTCCTTTTTAGAAAGTTTTGAGTCTATTAGTGGCCGATGTTTTTGGTGCCAATTAGGAGATGATGCGGAGATAGAGCCACCCATTCCTCAATTGTGTAAAAGCGGTCAATTCGCTTTCAAATCAGTTAAATTTAGAGGCATTGTTTTGTTGAGCTCGCTTTTAGGGCAACAAACATTCAGTCATCAATAAGGGCTCAACTCTATGCCGAATCGCATATAAGTTACGCCTCTATTCAAAAATCCCAATCAAGGCATTAAAAATAGACAAAGCATTACAAACACATTTATCATAACACAATTTTTTCTCTTCAGAGGCTTTCACTTTTTGTCTATTTTCTTAACCGCCGAATGCGATGATGCAAAAAATTATGACAGACAACAAATTAAATGGATTTGATTTATAGAAACACTTTCACCTGCTTTCAGGATTTCATTCACTTCCCGAATGTCTATTTATGACTTTCAATTTCTTTCTATTGTTATTAATTAGATCTTTATAAAACTATAAGCAATTTCATCAACACTAATACTATTTTAATTGCTTTTCCTTTATTTTCATAAATTTATGTTCATTTTCAAAATAAAAGCTTGTTTTACAAATATTAAGAATATTACTCTCTATTTGGAAACAAAAAAGTTTTAAAGACTAGAAAATTATATTTTGCTTAATAAAGTTCTTGTATCCCATTCTTTCAAATACAGGGAAAAGTTTTTGAACTTTTTTTTAACTTTGAAATTATTTTAAGCAATTATTGAAAAAGTGAATCCAAATTTACAAAAAATTAAATTAAAAACTGACCATAAATGCAAAATGAGTTAAATTTTGGATAAAAGACATTCATAAAGACATCATTTATAACCGCTAACAATGAATACCATTAAAATCTAATGTATTACTGAATCACGAATACATTGATTCATAATTGACGAGTAAATGGAATATTATATGAAATATGAACCATTCATTCATGATATAGTAATACATTATGTAATTTCAATTATATTTATTGCCTTACAATAGGGGTGAAAACAAGTTTTGTTAATAAAATTATAATAATAGTTGTTAAACTGCTATCGCTATTAACATCAACTACTTGTTACTCAGTATTCACATTGTATTTAATCAAAAAAGACTTCAATCATTCATTTAATGTCTTAATAATAACTGGAAGAATAATCTAATGCTTGAGAAATAGGAGATATCAAAAATGTCTTGAGTTGGGATTCATTTTATACAATAGTTAAAAATGATCACTGGAATAATACTCATTAACTTTCATCATGTACTTTACATAAGATA
>JAQFZT010002479.1:0-11511 GCA_034696325.1 Camisiidae sp. | reverse complement strand
CCAGACCCTAAACCAGCTCCAAAACCAGATCCTAAACCAGCGCCAAAACCAGCGCCAAAACCAGATCCTAAACCAGCGCCAAAACCAGCGCCAAAACCAGATCCTAAACCAGCACCAAAACCAGATCCTAAACCAGTTCCAAAACCAGATCCTAAACCAGCTCCAAATCCACAGCCAAAACCGGCTCCTGATACGAAAAACGCAATTGTTACTCAGGATCAATTCAATAAGGCAATAACGTCTGCATGGAAAGGAGCGAAACCTAATCAAGAAGAACTAAACCACATATTGGAAAATTACAATACTCTCGGAGGTATTAAAAGTAAACAAGAACTCGCGATGTTTATCGCCCAAACTGTTAAAGAGTCAGCGGGTCTCCGTACAATTGTTGAGGGATGTTCTAAAACTAAAGCTGGTTGTCCAACAAAATATGATAAAGGTGGTGAACCCGGACAACATTATTATGGTAGAGGGTATATTCAACTAACTTGGGCTGATAGTTATAAGAAAGCTTCCCAAGCAATTTATGGTGATGATCGATTACTTAAAAATCCAGACTTAGTTTCTACTGATAAAGATGTGGCCTGGAAAGTTTCTTTATGGTTCTGGAAGACTCATGTTCACGACAAACAAGGTGTGGCAGATGGACATTTTGACGTGACAACAACTCACGTAAATGGTGCCAAGTCTACTACTCGTGATGAACGTTTCAATATTTATAAGAAAGTTCACGATGCTTTAGGCGTTGATGGAACACCAATTAAATAAAAGACTTCGAATTAGATATGAATTCTAGTAAATGATCAGTTTAATACAATTATTTTTCTTAAAATTCTTAAATTGAGTAAACATTGAGCATATTTTTTATTGATAAAGCATCTTTAATTCAATTATAAGCAAAGATAGATTCATTCTTTCAGTGTTACTCATCCTAATAACAATTGTCAATCAGAAATTTTTTATTCTAATAAATGATTATGGTTTATACCTTAAAATTTTCAACAAATTTGTTAGTATTGTTCTTTCACTGGAAAAATATATCTAATACAAACGTTAAAGCTTAGGTTATATATTTGATTATATAAAAATTTAATACTTATAGTAGACTATATTTTTGTGATTTCAATATATTGTTTTGAATTAATAAATAAGCATAACTTATCTCTCTTGATATAATTATTTTTTAAGGTATCAAAAAACTTCTTCAACTAATTGATATTGACATTAAAACTAATAAGCAATACTTGACATACGAAGAAATAAGATTCTCAATCAATATACAGTGCGATCAATTTAAGTGTTCGCAGTGAAAATATTTAATATATTTTTAATTATAAGAGTTAGAGATTTGAGATTTGGATTGAATATAGCTTAATTATTGACAAATAAGATAAATAAGAGTTATTGTTAAAAATGTCCACCATTCATGTCCGGACAGAGCCGAACCCGTTGCACCATATTTTTAGATACTTTTACAAGAGTTTCAGTAATTATGTTTTTGATCTCATCAGTAATTCATAGTTTAGATGCTAATAATTTCAGGGTTGAGAAGCCAATACACCATCTTTCAATTATTCCCGGAGAAAAAAGTCAACTTTTCAAATCGGGAAAATGCAGAGGCCGTAGGGAGAGAAGGTTTATGCATCGATATGAAAAAATTCCCGAAATCAAAGATGAGATGCCGTGTTTCTTGCCATATGAGTTTTAGCTCTTAATAACACAGCACCTTATCTTATCTGTGTTTTCGGGAGTTGTTTGACTTCGAAGCATGATTGTTCATTCCCGGCGGCGATTGATTGGCCACTGCGTTCTCCGGATTTGATATGCTCCGACTTATTCTTTTGGTGATAATTGAAAGATGATGTATTTGCTTCTAATCCCCGAAATCATAAACACTGATTAATAAAATCTGATTACTGATGAGATCAGGAACATAAGTACTGAAACTCATGTAAAAGTATCCAAAAACATGGTGCATCGAGTTCGGCTCTTTCCGGAAATGAATGGCGGATATTTTCAACAATAACTCTTATTTATCTCATTTGTTAATAATTAAGTTATATTCAATCCAAATCTAACATCTCTAACTCTTATAATTAAAAAGTTATTAAATATTCTCACTGCAAACACTTAAATTGATCACTCTGTATTATTAATTTTCTGAATAGTATTATCAACTAAATGTTAAAAATAATTTTAATTAAAACAAAAGCAATTTAGTTGATCTGTTAAATTTTATCATTTCAAAAAGTTTTCAAAAAAGTGCTTTAAATGAAATTTCAAAAGTTTTTTATGCTATTAATGAACTTTGAACTCTGGAGGATTAAGGCGAAAGAAGAGAATTATATACTAAACTAAAAAGAAAATACAATATTATTTGTTTCGTTTCAAAAGCAATGATGCTTTCTGTATAAACAGAATAAATTAAAGTGTCAGCTTTATAATAAAGATATCAATTCACAGCATATAAATCTTATGCTTTCTTTAAATTTAACAATTTTTTCGATGTTTACTTCAATAATGACTTTGAAAAAAGGAAATACTACTTTTGATTGCAAGATGTAAAGCAAAATATTGACATTTGGGTAGAAGTATAATTTAGGTCAATTCAAAGGAAGGTATTCAGTAAGTATAATATTACTCAACAAATATTACACATATGAAAATCAATTTCTATTATTTATTTATTCTAATAATTGACTTTTAGCTTGAAAATAAAATAACAGATAAAAACATCTATTTTAAGTGCATTATTTTCTCATTCAATGAAAAAGACCTGGAATACTACTGACTATTAAATATATTTTTTTTGGATTTGCTCAATTGACTTGGATTTGAAAATTTATTTTCACGAATAATACTTTTGATTGAAATGAATAAATGTAAAAGATTATTGTTTGCAATCCTATGTTTGATCGGATGTTTATATCAAATCTATGAAATATTAGTTATATATCATTTGTTTTCAGTGTTTTGAGAAAAAATGACTGTCTGTTTCGGTTCTTATATCACATCCCATCAGATACGAAGAAATCGATCTTTTATTCAGACATTTAAAAAAATAATTCATTCAATGAGGAAATAAACGTTATTTATATTTCGGACTCACAAAAACAAAATAAATATCAATTGAATGAAAAGTAAATTTCAAGTTCTGATTCAGATAGAGTTCAAGTAGATCTCAAAAAGCTTACCTGTTCAGTTCAACCTAATTCGTATTCGAATAATCCTTATAATGCTATTTCTTGTAAAAATTTTGTTATATAAAGAAATTTGAGTTTGAGCTAAAATTTTGTTAAGTTCTAAGATCTGAGACCACTATTTTAGCTGACACAGTAGGGGTGCCGGAAATCAGAAAAATCCTACTATCATTTGACCGCCAGCTATCGCAATCTGTAAATTCAATTATAAAATTGTTGTCAATGTCTTTCTTCATTGAATCTTTTCCCTGTATTTCAAACTTTGGCCTTTCTTTCTATGAATTGTATAAATTTTTATTTTTTTCTCAAATACAAATAAGTTTTGTTCAAAATAATTTACTCTATGCTCTGAAACTATAATCTGAAAGAAAACTTCATGCTTTTGAATTATATTATGATTACATTCAAAAAACTAATTCAAAATGAAATGAAGCAACACTACAAACATTTATTTAAAACAAATTGAATTCTCATAATCATCAATAAAAGGAATAAATTGTAAAAAGACATTAATTATATTCATATAATATAAAGATTTTAATTTATGGAAATAATTTAAGTTATGATTAATTAAAAGTAACACAAAATACTGATCACAAGCAATTCAAACACTGATTCATAAGTAATAACTCAATTGAGTATTAAATCAAATAATGTTTATAATAAGTTTGATGTAAAAGAAATCAATGATTTGAAAGCAATCACTTATTTTTGGTTATTATTGTGAGCAGTATTTCAATGATTGTTTGAATCCGATGACTTCACAAACGTTTTTAGTATTCGTCAAAACTGCAAACTTTTTATTTCTGAATACTTTCAGAATGTCTTCTGAGTTGTTGAGAAACAAAACTTTATTCCTATTATCTCTTAAATTAGATTTGAGACAACCGTGTAATTACAATCTTGAAAATGACAACTAAATGGATTTTTTCATGCATGACATCTCATGAATTTTAACTGTTTTTTAAGCGCAAATGTTTATAACATTCACTGAAACATAATCGTCAAAATGTTAGAGGCCATGTATTTTTAAGATTGTATAACAACTATGTCTTACCAATATTTAAGTTTTCAGATTCATGTTATACACCAAACCAAACACAAAGTAACAAAATAGAAAACTTTCAAGAAAAAATATCATAACATTTATTTGTTTTTGGCACTAAAATAAACTGAAAGACAAAAATACACTGGAATAAAATGCTTTGAACTTGAAAAGTTCAGCCAAATTCAAACTTTAAAAATAGTGCATAAAAACAAAAGCATTTTTTAGCATTTGTTTACACAATTAACTCTATAATAGCTCCAGAAATGAATATCTCATTTATTTGCCGTTAAATATAATTAGTAAATATTGTATAACAATTTAAGTTCATCTATTGTTTATAACTCTTTAACAATTTACTAATTTATTTAAGATATGAACATCATTTCAAAAAAAGTTAATTTTTAATCTCATGTTTTATCACGAGATCCTACATCTAATCAATTGTTAGCTTTTACTGAATAACCACTATTATTATTCTTATTTCTTTACAATTAGTATATTTTTTAACATTTCCTCTGATATTATCGAAAAAAGGTTTAGTTTTTCTGATCAGAAAAATAAGTTTTGATTTTGAGCATTAAAATTGAGTGAAAAGCCGACAAATGTTCAATATTTCAATTAGTTTTTGTGCTTCAGTTTTAGACAGGAATTTGTTCCAGTTGTGGATGTGTTGGTTGTGAAGATACTGAAATGGGAACAGTTCTCACACCTTCTGTCAATTTCGAATGCTTTTTGGCCTTTTTAAAGAGTTGAAGAATAACTTAAAATCGTTATATTTATCAAATTTTGACTTTCATTCATTTGCAATTCTTGTGATTCAATTAATAAAATATATTTTAATCTTTATTCAAAGTTTATAAAAAATGATTGATTTTTAGGTCTATAGCAATTGATTATTTATGAGAGTGAGTCTCACCTGAATAGTCAAAATTCTATCATAACTCAGATTTGAAGTGACTGTCAACGGATCGATATGTGCGGGCAATAAGTATTTTCTTGAGAACTGACGAGATATGGATCCCAAATGATCGGCTCTATCTTCGTGTTCAGCGTTCACTATTATCCCATCGCCAACAGTCTTGATAGTGATCTCTTCGGGTTCGAAATGAGAGACATCGATCATCACTTCAAATTTGTCCTTAAAAATTGAAACCTGTTGTGGCACCTCCTCTGAGTCCGAGTCTGAGCTATCAGGAGAAAGACTTCGTGGGCGATGCTCTGGACCTGATTTTGGGCTTTAAAATGTTTTGAATAATTACAATTTTGTTTTTAAACTTTATATTCAAACTCAAAATTATTTAATATTCATTCCAATATTTGAATCTTTAACTTAAAAGTCATTTAAGATTATTTGAATTGAAACCTGACAGGTCTTCGTCTCACATAATGGCTGTTGTGAGTGTCCCACAAGTCTTTTTCGGTCGAATTATGACCAAAATGCTCATCAAAGACTCGAGAATTATCCCACGGATGGTATCTCCTGCCAACAAATGGTCCTAAATTGCGGGACATTCTTGTAGTCGCTTTGCTTTTTATGAGAAACACAAAAGTAGAAAATCGTTTAACTTTTATTATCTATTTCTCTCTTTCTAATTGTGAGTTCTGTGACTTTATATACCTTTATAACATTTGAAACGCAAAAAGTTAAAAGTATGGTATGCGTGAGTATAAGGCCGTAACCGGCTTTGGGGCTGAGAGGGCTATAGCCTCCCAAACATTTTTAAACAATTGAGTTTTGGGGCTTAAAATTGAGAATTAGTTCGAGTTTTAGCCTCACCTCACAGTTTAATCGTTATATTTAGCCCTAAAATGTTTTTAAGGCTTCCCAGACCTAAATTCCTGGTTACGGCACTGCGTGAAAACGAGAAAATACTTTGCGAAAATAGAATGTTGCGCTTCAATTCAGAATTGTCATGTTTTTTTTATGCAAAGATTAGCCATATAGCACGCAAAGCACGCAAACAGTAAATACTCAACAAGATAGAGATGAACAATTAAATTGGTTATGAATTTGGCACAACTTTTTCATGCTTTCACGCAATCAAATTATGCTTTTGTGCTCTAAATTATGCTGAATATCATCTTTCAATAGTATTGATTTTACTTTTAGAGTTTCATGAAGTAAATATGTTTGCTGAAAAATCTTATAAAATTACTTTGAAAATACAGTCATCATTCCATGTTTTTCTCTAGAAATGATTCTTTTCTATGCTTCAGACTCAAAATTAATCAATTTTATGTTTCGGACTCAAATTTATGCTTTCTTATATTATTAATTTTTGTCGAAATTATGCTCATTTTGTGTATTTCGAGGAAAAAAGTTTAGTTGTTCATCTTTACTTATTGACAATGCGTTCATGTATTATAAGTTTAAATTCCTATTAATTTACACCAAAATCAACTAAATTTAATTCAATATATAAGAGTTTTGTCTTTTGAAACACAATATGAATTTTTCAAATAAATATATATTCCATATATATATATGTAAATGATATGAAATGAGTTAGCTAATTCTTCATTAATCCAAAAAACGCTTGAATTCAAGATGACCCACTTCTCAATTTTGGTTTTCATGTCATTTGATTTTAATGCAAAACTTAAAATCTGATTCATTAATCATTTTTTTTATTCATTTTGGTCTTTGTGGTTAAACATATCATAGAAAACGTAAACAGAGTCAGTCTGACAGCATTATTAAGCATGTTTTGAATACTCTTTGAATACTCCTGAAAAGTTTTTTCTAGAATTTGGGCATGAGTTAAGCTTAACTTTGGCGAACAATTAATTAGTAGTGCACTGTCAAGGAAAAACAAAATATTTGCCTATCATATATCTTAGTTATTTTCCTGCTGTTTCTCAAAATAGAATTCAAACATTAACTACAAGGACTTTATGTATACTAAATCTTACAATTTGATGAGTGTTTATTGTATTATTAATTAAATCATTCATTAGTTTTTCTTATTTTTGAATTCAGTTCATTTTCTCACATTTTACAAGTATTTACAACAAAAGCTTATTTATTATAATTATTATTATAAGAATCCTGCTATATCATTTATTTATGGTTATCAATGTTGTCTAATTACTGCTTAAACTGAATCTTTGAAAATATTTTCGCTATTTTAAAAACATTCAAAAGAGAAACAATTAATAAAATATTTTGAATGTGAAAAGTAATGACTTCACTATTTGTTTTATGCTTCATATTATTATTATTCTTATATTTTATTTTTTTTGTGTAAATTATTTAAGTTTCAAATATTCTAAATTGAGTTCAGTTTCAAAGTTACTGAAAATGAAAACCGGAAGTTATCTTAAGGTCAATCATAAAATGGTTGCAAAATCTTTGTGCGAATCAAGAGATAAACAATTTGATGTAATACAAGTTTGAAAGAGCTTTCTTTACTTAAGAATAACTGATGACATACTAATTAATTTACTAGCTTTCAAATGTTTCATTGTTCAGAAGTATTGAAAACTTAAATGATAGTCTTTTGAGAGGATAAAGAAATGAGTTATGGTTATAAATAAATGCTATTTTAAAACTTTGCGTTTGACTTTTCATTGATTACACTTATTAAAATTGAATCTATATAATTTGCTTCCTCAATGAGTCGTATTCTATGTTACAGCCTATGAAAAGAGTTTGGTTTATAGGTCTAATATATCTTAAAATTATGGCAAAAATATTTTGCACTGACCGTAATCAGTTAGTTTGACTTAAAGCATGAGTATATAACTTAAGTTGCATAAAAATTGAATTAAAGTTGATGATATTTTAAATTTCATATTAAATTCAATCATTTGATTAAATTTAACTATTTGTAAAAAAATTGATTAAATTTAACTATGCTATTAATAACTGAGAGATCATATAAGGCTAAGAAATTTATATTCCGACTAATCTGGTTAATTTAAGTGCTATGAAATGGTATCACCTCAAAATGTCGCAGGCATAATGTCGTAGCAATAATTTAGAAACTTCAGAAATAGTACTGTAGATTCTATTTTGGCTTTAGATTTTTGCATAATGAAAGCTATAATCGTGAACAGTATTCTTCATTTTTCTGATGACATAACAATAACAATAAATGCAATAACAAAATAATATTAAATGTACATCTAAAATATGTCTATTTATTTTTTATTAATGACTTTGAAATAAAAACAAAATGTATTCTAAAATTGTGTAATATTCACAGTTATGGGCTAATAAATTCGGAATATTGATTATAATATATATTTTATAGCAGTACATTTTGAAAATTTCATAATGAAGTATATATTTTATTATAATGAAATATTACAGATATATTGGCCCTTAACTATACATATACTTAAATTAACTTTCAGTTTGTCTCAATTTCAGTGAGTAATAGAATTGAATTTTCACTCAAATGTTGATATATGAATGTTTGAGAAGACATTTTATATTTTTATATATACTGAAAGAAGGGAAGGAATATTTTAAAAATATTATTCTATAACTCATTTACTTTTTATAAATTAAGAGATCAAAATCAATATGAAAGTGTTGGAAAAAGTGAATATTGATCCTAAAAAAGTATTGCCACAAAATATGATCATCAAATCTGCCGGAACTCACTTTTATAGAGTTGGTTTATCTCTATTTCCAAATGGAAACATCAGAAGAAATAAAATGCATAATCCTTTCATTGTTTTCACAGTTATTTTACTTTTCACGTTTCGCTCTTTTCTTAGCCTAATGATAACTGATGAAAATTTGTTATTAATTATTGGAGATATTTTTCATTTGATAGGCTTAAGAGTGCATATGAACACTGCTGGAGCATTGATGGGCGTTTTACCACTTGTCACGCAAATAATTCATTATTACAATTATAAGAATAATATAAAACCTTCATATCTTAAACCGTTTGAAATGATTTCAGGTTTAGTTTCACCACAAAGTATTGGTCTCACAAATGAAAAGAATATCTATGAAATGATGAAAAGAATCAAAATTTTCAATTTTATGGCTGAATTCATTCTATCGAAATTTATACCAATTATGTCTCTCGCATTTTGTTTAATGACATACTTTATTTACTGTACATTAAAGCAGTTCATCATTTTTGGTATTCTTCATAGTATTTATATTGTAATTTTTATTTATTATGCTTTTCATCTAATTGTTTGGCAAGTTTTGTATTTCTATATTATTTGCTATTACTGTAAAAGTAGAATCAAAGAACTCAATGAAACTATTAAGAATGAATTCAACAATAAATTTAAAAAAATTTCATTCAAAATTCCACAAATAATTGGAAAATTTAATTTATTGTACATACAAATAAGCGATTATAATAACAATTTGTGGTCGAAATTCTTATTCTGGAATTGGATAATATTGGGATTAGTTATAAACTCATTTCTGTATTCCATCCTTTTCGGTGAAACTAATTTATATCATAAATTTGCGATTTCGGTTGCATTTTCAACCTATTCAACTCTCCTTTTACTTCTCATAAATGCTTCGTCTTCTGTCAATTATGAAGCGAACAAAACATACAAATTATTGAACTTTCTTGTGATTTCTTCATCGAAAAGAAGAAAAACCTTTCCGAGTAGAATAAGAATTAAGGTTTATTTTAAATTATATAATATAAATATATTAAATATTATTTTTTCATTCATTAATAGTTGATGTCTTTCATTGAAAAATGTGGTCAGAAAAGAGTCGGATTTTATTGTTGGAAACTATTTATTATCAACTATTTTCGTGGATATGAAGTGAGTTCTCTACTTTTCAATTATCATTAAATGTTTTCTTTAATATTTTCCCACAGATAATAGTTATATTCTCAATGGTTTACCTCAAATTACTTGAGGTATCGAAATCACTCTACCAGTGAATACAATTATAAAGGTGTCGACACAAATAATAATAATAATAATAGTTTCTCCAATTTTTAGTTTATTAATTGCAGAATTTGTTTTGCCACCACTAGAGAGACCCAAAGCTGGAGAATAAATTTCAAAGTTATATCTTATATACTCAAAAAAAAATTTTTTTTTCTAAATGTTATCATTTTTATCACATTCGATACATTTTTATTTTTTATAGGCTTATTTTGTTACTAGCTTTGCATATTTTATCAATTTATGATTGTTAGATACGTAATGAAAAAAGTATATTTTATAGAAAATTTGCATTTCATACAAACTTCACCTTTTAACTTGAAGTACTGTTTAATCTGTTCATTTCATCAGACCATAAGTTTTTCCTTAAGCTGAAAATACCTTAGATAAATCATTCCCTATAGTTATAGCCATATTGTCCCAACCATTCTTTTTTTTGATCTGGTTTTTTAGAAAAATTCACCACTATAGTATATTATTTAATTGTTATTTAAAGTGAAATGTATAGTTGACTTAGTTTAATAATGTCTAAAATCGAAACTTGTATGACTTTATTTTCATCTCGTATGTTATAACAGCATAGAATTTACAATTTGACCTTTAGGTGGTATCACATTCAGAGCGCGAACTTACTTTCCTGTAGGTTTACTGTTATCATTCTATATATATAAAGAGCAAATATGTGTGTCTGTCATTCTATGCATTCGAACTGTGGACACTTTAGACCCGAACCAATTACATATTCGGAATCAGTATGACCAGGAGGTGCAGCACTGGCTATTCATTTTTCAAAAAAAGCAAAAAAAAAAATTTTTAATTTTAGCAAAAAAAACTATCCCCTGCCAGGAATCGAACCCACAGCAATGCTATACAAAATCTTAGTTTTTTCATATTTCCCATTCTTCTGAACGGGCTTTATAGCTAGCACTGGCTATTCATTTTTCAAAAAAAGCAAAAAAAATTTTTTTTTAATTTTAGCAAAAAACTATCCACTGCCAGGATCGAACTGAAAGCAATGCTATGCAATATACATGTGCAGTTGGTACACGCACTTGCGGGTATCTGCAGGTATTTGCGGTTACCCGCATGATCTGATGCGGGTGTAAAAGTTTGCGGGTGAAGGCGGATGCGGGTTTTAAAGTTTGCGGGTGCAGGCGAGTGCAGGTGTTAGTTTGCGGGTGTAGGCGGATGCGGGTTTTAAAGTTTACGGGTGCAGGCGGGTGCGGGTGTTAAAGTTTGCGGGTGCAGGTGTTAAAGTTTGCGGATGCAGGCGGGTGCGGGTGTTAAAGTTTGCGGGTGCAGGCGGGTGCGGGTGTTAAAGTTTGCGGGTGCAGGCGGGTGCGGGTGT
This sequence comes from Camisiidae sp., assembly GCA_034696325.1. Classification (NCBI taxonomy): domain Eukaryota; kingdom Metazoa; phylum Arthropoda; class Arachnida; order Sarcoptiformes; family Camisiidae; species Camisiidae sp. The sequence continues at coordinate 26 of JAQFZT010002479.1, read as the reverse complement.
TAAAGTTTGCGGGTGCAGGCGGGTGC
>JAQFZT010002478.1:0-11511 GCA_034696325.1 Camisiidae sp. | reverse complement strand
ACTTTTGGACAGCCCTTGCCTTGGTTCACAATAAAATGAAGTGGCCATATCCTAGGATCACCGGTTCCCGAGAAATAAATTTTTGAAAGAAAAATTTCTCATAGGAGTTAATGTAAAAAATTTTGGTTTTTTTAACATGGGGTTCTATGAGGAAAAATTTTTCCGGACACCCCACCCCCATGTATGATACATCATTAGGTTCAGTTTATTGAGCTGTTTAATTTGATACCTCACTTGACCGGATCCGACCATAATCTGACCACTCCTAGTCATTTGAACTTTTTTACCTTAATATTTCTTTCCGTTATGTTTCTGTATGCTACATTTATAGCTACATTTAAAACTAAGCTCATTATCAAATATTAAGGTAAAAAAATCTTGATTAAATCTTTTTTCATGTTATACTCTGTAAATGAAATGAATGAAAGGGAGAAGTGGTAGTGCTGTGCAGTGCATACGTTTGTTTTAAATCAAATGAGTTTGAAGTGTTGAGTAAACCAATTTTAATTCTAATGCTTAACACTATTTTTTTATTTGATTAGAGCTAAATATCATTTAATTATATTTAGAAAATAGATATTTTACTTCTAAAAATGAATGAATACTCTTGAAAACAGAAATCATTGATAACAATATTACAAAATTGATGCAAAACTCAGAACAAACAGAACTCGATAAACAAATCTCATATTCATACAAGTGTTTATGGCCTGACTGTCATTATAAGAGTGAAGACTCGGTTCAGTTTTTCTCAATACTTATCTTCAGTTTGAGATGTAATAATACTACTGATTGAATGAATTTTGTTTACTTATTAAATATTTACTTTTATCTAATTAAATGTCTATATAAAGGGTTTTAAACTACAAATTATTATCAATATATTACTGACAACTACATAGTTATTAACTTTCGTTACCTTTCTTTCGAAACTAATAAGTTGTGCAAAAATATATCTTTAATTATTTATTAACATTATTTCATATTAAGGTTTTTCTAAATGAAGACTTAAATTAGTTATTGATTTTATAGTTTTATAATTTTAATGAATACATGATTTTATTGAATATATTTAATAATTTTCAGTCACATTATTATTAATGCAAAAAATTACAAAAAAAGTGCGAATAAAATAAACTTTTGATTAAAATTGACAAATATTTAGTTTAAACGTCTTTAAATTAACTGATGACACACACGATTTTTTAGTAAATATAGATCCGTACTGCTAGCGATCAAATGCTTTCGTACATAACATGTTTTCTATGTATTTTGTATGGAACTTGTTTTGCAGTTGCAGACCAATAATCATCGCTAGCAGTTTCAATAGTAATAATATAAGTCAAATATTCACGACTATTCAAGTGAAACTCAAACTCATCTTATTATAATGAATCACTTCCTCCTGACTATAATTATTATGATAAGTGGTTGAGAGATGTGTTTCATAATTAGTTTCAACACTTATTTCAATTCTATTTAGACTAATTGTGAAAAATTATATTTATTTGAGATTAAAATCGGAACACTTTTTTCACTAAAAATGATAACAAAATGTTTATAAAAAAAAGACAACCAAAACCTTTCTATAATAACTTAAGAACTAATTTTATAAAAATGATATGTCGAACATAACTGTATCTTTCAAATAGAAGTGATTTGAGCTCTTCTTTAAAATTGAATTGACTTTCATTGATAGCCCAATTCTCTCTTCTATCAAGTATTTGTTCACAATTAGGTCTTTCTCTATAGTCTTTATTTGTCATTTCAGTCATTAAATTGTTAACATTTTCGTATTTAGACATTAAAAGAGATGTTTGATTTCTATCATTTATGTGATCACTAAAAAACAAAGAGAAACTCATTTATTTCCTAAAAACTGTTTAAATTCATAATTCATTAAAAAGTTTTGTCTTATGAAATAATTTATTTATTCAAAAATATAATTCAATACTCCAAACCTTTCAACGTAAATGTCAAGCATTTGTTGCAGATTTACTCCAAGACTATAAATGTGAGCTCTCGTGTCATAGTATTTAGAGTTAAGCACTTCTGGCGCACTATAAGTAATGATTCCAATATCTCCTGTATTCGGCATATTATTTTCTTGAACTTTTGCTAAACCAAAGTCTCCTATTTTAATGCAATCACCATTTGTTCTCATTTTTAATAGAATATTTCCCGGATGAAGATCTCTGTGAATAATATTATTTTTGTGCAAATAATCCACTCCTTTTAATATCTCTATGAATAATTGACTCGATATATAATATCCCAATTGTGTCAATGAATCGTCTTTATATAATTTCGAATCTTGTTTTATATCTTCATTAATTTCGGACAAAGATTTATCGCATAACTCCATCCGAATATAAAGTGTTTTACTGATACCGTTTAAATCATTTTCAATCCATATTTGATAATATTTAACCAAATACTCATTCTTAAGTTTAATAATATTAACAGAGCTGTAAAGTTCTTTCCGTGAATCTTCATTTATAGAGTTTCCTTCAGTTATTTTAATTTTTTTAATAGCGTAAATTTTGTTTTCATCCAATCTATTTTTGACTTTATAAACTGTCCCATAACTGCCTACACCTATTATACCTATTTCTGCCCAATTCATATCGTATTTTCCATCTTCAAAAAAGCCATTATTTTCGTTTATCGCAAATATTTCATCAAATGATTTATTTTTTGTTTCTTTCGGTTCACTAATAATCCCTTCTTCTCCACATTTACCCCAAACATAATACAAACCATTCTCTGAAAGTGCAGCTGAAATGTTGTAATTATAATGTGATGCGATTTTGATGAATTTCTCTGAATGCTTCAACTTTATTGGAGTCAATTGTTTCCATTCATTAGTTTGAAGTCCCAGTTCTCTGTATTGATTACTACCGAACACATAAATATGTCCCTCACCCGATAACAGTAGACTGTGAAAAAAACCACAACTTATTCTCTCAATTTGAACTTCAATTTGAATGCGTTGAGGTTTAGTTTCATTTTTATATCCATTACTAAGACCCAATTGACCACATTCATTCAAACCCCAGCTATAAACAGATCCACTTTCTGTAAGTGCCATTGAATGATAACCACCACACGAAATGGCTTTAACTTTTTCTCCATTGAATTCATTCAGTTTGAAAGGTTTTAATATTTGATCAGTGCTTCTGTTCCCAATCTGTCCCGATTTATTCCTGCCCCAGGCATAAACTGACTGATCATTTGAACTCAACACAAGTGTATGATTATCACCACAACACATATCAATAATGTTTTCATTAATTAAATATTCATTTAATTCTGGTTTTGATGTCTCGTAATCTTCTTTTCCATTCCCTAAAAATTTATTGATTCCCCAACAATATAGTTTTCCATCACTAGTGCGTGCAATTGTGTGACAATTACTGTTCTTGAAATCAATAATTCCTTTATCACTCAACTCTTCATTAATAGTGAACTCATAAACAGGGCTTTCATGACCAAACCCTAAAACTCCAAACTTATTAAGACCAAAACAATATACTATGTCTTCATTTGTAATTAAAATTACGTTAATTTGTTTCAATAAATCCTTAAAAATATACAAGAGTTTAATTTTAAGCCAAATTTCTATATTTAATTTAGTTATAACTCCCATTTTATCGAGTAATAATATGTACTCAACAGGGTTTTCATTAATTTTGTCGCACATTTTCGTCTATTAATTAATAAGACCGTATAGTAAGAAACCATTGATTTATTTAGTTTCTCTTCAAATGAACTTTTATATTAATCTTAAAATCTGTTTTGTATGTAACAACCGGTACAACAACGGGAAGCGCAACAAGAAGTACAAAAAATCACAAAAGTGACGGCAAGTTTACTCAAAGTCAACAAAACATAATAACTAACTAATAATTTAATTAATTGCAAAACTTTTTCCATATATTAATAATTGGAAAAAGTTTTGCAATGAATTCAATATGACTGAAGAAATAAAAATACATTTATTAGGATTTTTACTCGACATACAAATACACTGAAAAAGAAAAGAAATGAGAGATTTTATGAGAAAAGAAAACTCTTAGTGACGTCTCCTAATTCTTTACCAAATCGTAGTGTAAATAAAGTTTATTATGGGCACTCTTTACCGACAAAATTTTCAATTAACTTTCTTAATTATAGCTTTTTTAATTGGGTTTTTTAATATTAGTTGTTATCTCTTTTATAAGATTCAAGATATAACTTATGAAAATTTTGCATTTAATTAATAAAAATAAATGGATAACATTTCTCGTGATCACAACACGTGACAACTTTTCCAAATTAAACATTATTTTTATAGTAAACTTGCTTTCGGTGACTCTATTGCAAAAAATTTTGCAATCAATTGAATATGGCTCAAGAAATTAAACGTTTATTAGCATTTTTCACTCCATGTCTAATTATACCAAAAAATAGAAAACAAATCAAACATTTTAGAAAACTCTTACGTCGAGCGAATGGTTAACCAAATCGTACGATAAAAGTCTATCACAGCTAAAGTTCTCTTTAAAAAAATGAAAGATATTAGTGATTATGAGAGAAAACTTATGAAAAGTTTGCACTCAATTCATAGCAATAAATGGACAACAATTGCAGACAAAATTAATTGTCATCTCAATTGTGTTTATTCACAAATATCTTATAACTATAAGGAGTTTGGAGTCAAAGAGAGAATAAAAAGTTTATTAAAGCTCTGAAAATAATTTTAAATACTGATGACTTAAGTCATCAAATATTTGCTAAAAATATTGAATGAATTGAAGCGAGAGATTTAGTCAAATTTATTACAAGTTTAATTGACTAAAGGATAAATTGGATGAATCATGAGATGGAAAGTATCAAACTTTGATCTGTTAGAAGACAACTGTCTAAAATTGATTCTTCAAAATTAATTTATGCTTTATTTAAGTCTAATTTTCATAATGAATAAATTCGAAGTGAAACCAATCATTTTTATTAATTAATACTTCAAAATGAAAGATGTATTTACATATCAAATGGTAAAACAAAACTCTACTTCTATTCAAAGTTTATCAAAATAACTATTCATTTCAATGAAAAGTATTGAAAATTATTTATTTTCCATAACCATAACCCCCGTGACCACCGCCATGTCCACCTCCGTGTCCGCCTCCATGACCATAACCTCCGTGTCCTGTATTTTTTTGCAAATAAAAAAATAATTAAAAATATAAGAAATGAATGATAACAAAACTTCTAAATAATAACCTCCACCGTGTCCTCCACCGTGACCATAGCCTCCATGACCACCTCCATGACCACCACCATGACCTCCACCATGTCCTTAAAATAAATGTTAAATCAATGAGTAATCAATGAATATATTAACATTGGAATCAATATTATGAGAGTTAATGCATTACCATATCCTCCATATCGATGTCCGGCCTCAACACTGAATAGCACTGCACTTATCATAAGTAAAGCCAAAATCAAAGCAAAAGTTGATTTCATTTTGAGTTTTATATAAGAATAAAGTTTTAAAACTTTTGAATTCAATTTAAAACTGAGATTATGTTTGCAATGAGTTGATAGACGAGTATTTATACTAAAATTTGATAATTTTTTCCCAATGTTTGCATAACTACACCAATTAATAAGTTAATAGTCAATTGACACAAAAGTTGCATTTAATTAGTTTAATACTTAAATAGCTGTGACCAGTTATGACATATATGTTATGTAACTCTAATTTGATTACATAATTCAATTGAATTGAATATGACTTATTTAGTAACTGAGTTCCACTGTTTTCAAGGGCTCAGTAGAAAAAATAAATGAAATAATTTATAAACTCATGAATAGAAAAAATTGAATGAAATAGTATTTAATAATAATTTTTTACAACAATGTTTTCGGGAATAGAGATTATGAAATTCAAGAATAAGAAACACAAAACACGAGTCTACTAAACGCGAGTTAACGCTTCATTGAATAACTAGAACTTTTGCATTACATAACAAATTATAATTTATTATTATCAATGTTTTAATATAATTGACAATACATTCTTATCTTGTTTTTGGTCAACTCTTCTTATGCAAAGTTACTATAAAATATTTTTATTTCCTCTTTATGTGTGGATAGCTCTGAATGCATACCCACCTCATAACAGCTCATTTTTTAAACTCATTGGTTTAAAGTTAACATGAAGTGATCGGAGACACTCTCTCACAAAAACTTTATATTGATATAATTAGAGGAAAAAACTTTTTAAAAGTTTTTCTCAATAAAGTCTGAGAAAATCTTGAGGGCCAAAAATATGAAGTAGCGGTTCGATCCGGGCCTGCGGATCATATGATGGTTTAGATAATTCTGGCTCTATATTATATTTTAAAAATTACATTAGAAATATTTCAATTTTTTCGATAACTTTAGTTATTCATGTTTTACTAATTTTTGTCAATATTAAGAGTTTGACTGAAAGTTTAATTTTCAACAATTTTATGAAAAATATCAAATCTAGTTATATTCAAATGAAGTCGTATTTAAACTTTTGTCCTAAAATAATCGGTCAATGGGTACTAACTTGGCACCGCTCCCTGGGGGACCATAAAAATCTGGAAACAGTTTCATCGTGTAGTACTGTTTAAATTATGTCCAGCATAATTTTGGCCAAAATTTGTGATATTTATCGAAAAGGTATCTCAAAATTGGGCTAAACTTTAATGAAAAATAATGATCCATTAGTGCTTTGTTTAGAATTTTGCACCAAAACTATAAGGATCCCCCTCTAGGTTTTTTCAATATTTTTTATTCAATCTTAGTATGTAATAAAATTATTCTTTTTAATTTAAAGATATATTTAACATTAAACTTTGCAGAATTGACAATTTTATCATTATTTTTCTTAAAATCATGAAATTTGAATAGAAGTCAACTTTCACGCAAACTGTTGTTACTCTTCTGATGTTACTTTTCTTAGTGAGATTTTGAGTCAAAATCGGACACTGTAATGTCCGGTTTGGGGTCTCGTCTGTCACCTGGAAAAACACCTCAAAACCGGACAATCCGGTCAAAAATGGGACAGGTGGTAAGCCAGAACATACATGTCTGTATATTAGATAATTGTTGAACATTGAAATTTTAAGTCAGATATGATAACATTGAAAAACTTGAAAAATATATTCAAGTATTCAATAGAAGTTGTGATCTAATACTTTTTTAATTGATGTGATAATTATCATATTTTATGCACAGAGTTAGATGAATCATGTTAAAATTTAATTTTTGATGTGGTGGGTCTTTCATGCGCTTATAATGTCCATGTTATACCAAAATTATAGTTCAGATTTTAATAAAAATAAAATTTTAAAATGAGAATCATCTTGTTTCTCATTTATTTTTTATTATAATAAACTATTGCTTAAGTTATAATTTTTTATTTTCAACAACAATTGAATTATAGAACAACTGTAGTTACAGTCAAATGATAAAAATATAGTTTTGTTAACAATAATCACTCTGCGAGCTCATGGAAACAAAAGCGGAATTTCACCAAAAAATTATTTTCACATCTGTTTTGGAGAAATTTATTTGGAGTAAAACAATATTTATTTCAAATCGAATAATTACACAATTTAACGGTACTTTAGAATTATTTAGCAATAAGAGTAACTTTATTAACACATGTTGAGTAGTTTTACTATAGCTTCAAAAGTATAAAGGAGTCCTAATTTATCAAATAAAATCAATTTATTTACAATTTCTATAATATCAAGTATTAAAGTTATTAAACTAATATTCAAGAATGCGTTCATACTTTATATTAGCATTAGTTATTGGCCTAATCGTTATTTCATCTGAAGGTAAGAATTCCTATGTTTTTTGAAAGTAAATTCAGAATAAAGATATATCTATATAATAATCTATATAATAAAGAGCAAATATGTATGTCTGTTCTTATGCATTTGAACTGTGGACACTTTAGACCCGAACTAATTACATATTAGTAATCAGTATGACCAGGAGGCGCAGCACTGGCTATTCATTTTTTAAAAAAAGCAAAAATTTTTTTTAAAATTTTAGCAAAAAAACTATCCCCTGCCAGGAATCGAACTGAAAGCAATGCTATACAATAAACATCTGCGGGTTTTGCGGGTACCCGCATGATCTGGTGCGGGCGTAAAAGTTTGCGGGTGCGGGTGTGAAAGTTTGCTGGTGCAGGCGGGTGCGGGTGTTAAGATTTTTCAGAGGAATACCCGCATAAAAGTTATACATTAGAATTAAAATGCTAATTGAATTCTAAAAAACTTTAAACTGTAAAATATATTAATGAAAGATAAAATTTTAATCGAAACTAAAGATCACGCGTTCATGCAATATACATGAAAGTAAAAATCAGTGAATTTAAACTGAAAGATTGTTACATAAATGTTATTTATTAGATCTAATTTAGATAGTGTAATTCAGATATTATTTTGAATAATGACTAATTAAAAAGAATTTTATAACACTTGAATTAAAGTTCAATAAAGATATTAAAATGCGGGTATTTTGCGAGTTTTGCGGGTCCCCGCAATTATTTTTCTGCGGATTGCAGGCAGATGCGGGTGTAGGCGGGTGCGGGTACAAGAATTTCCCAAGATGCACATGTATACTATACAAAATCTTTGTTTTTTTTATATTTCCCGTTCTTCTGAACGGGCTTTATAGCTAGTATTTCAATATTTAGCAAAAAGCTAATGATAAAACAGATATTTTTCAATGACTAGTATTCAAAACTTGGATTCTTATGTTCAAAATATTCGAATTATTTTTATAAAAACCATAATATTTTATAATTTATAAACAAATAAAATTTCTTTAAATGTTAAATAGAATTAATGATTTGAATTAATTGTTTTTATTTCTACAGTTACAACAGTTATGAGTTGTACACCTGTAGGCAGTAGTTGCACAAACACAAATCAATGTTGTAGAGGGCGATGTCTGTCAGTTTCGGGGACACAGCATTTCAGTTGTCAGTGCACGTCTAAAGGCAATTCTTGCACGAGCTCAAGCATAAATCCTTGCTGTTCTCCACTCCAATGTGTTAATGTTTCCGGAACCCAACATTTCATGTGTAACTAGTAGTTACACATGTAATAAATAATGTTTTTAATAATTGATTAAAATTATGTTAAATTTCTCTATAATTTCTCACTTAATCAATAAAGAAATATTTGAATTATTTACTATTTTTTAAAACTCAAAATAAAAATAAATAAATGTGTTTATATTGATTTCACTTGACTATAAATTTGTGCCCTTATATCATATGGAGTCTAATTTGCAAGAACAACGTTAGCATATACTTATGGAAAAATAACTTGAGAGTAGAAGCGGTGCCAAAGTGTTTAAAACTTGAAACATTAAATGCTTTTACTTTCTTGTACTCGTAAAGTAACGCTACATTCACCACTCAAGTTACTTTGCATTAAGTATATGCTAACGTTGTTCTTGCAAATTAGACTCCATATGTTTTTAGTCCTTATTATCATTAGTATCTTCAATTTTTGGTCACAACAGAAAAATAAACAGCACGAAACTCGATAATCTTGGAGAGAAACCCCATATTTAAGTTTTCCATAGATTCATACATCACGAATAAGCTTGTTTATATAAAGAGTGCTTATTAATCTAGTTGTCATATAAGAGTTTTTTTTGGCTAAAACGTTCTATTTGGCCAAAGCTATCGCATAAATAACGTTAAAATTTAGAATAGTTTGTAAAATCAAAAAATAAAACTATTTAATTGAAAATATTAAAGATAAACATTTTTAATAGCTTTAATCCATCTGTCCTCAAATACAATTTCATGCGTTAATTTAGAATTGAAGGTCACAGGTATGATGCTTAGATTAAAGCTCAGATTAAACGAGTGCTCACATGAAAATCACATTGCGATTTGTGAGTCAATTGAAGAACCAATTTTTGTAAAACTAATTCAATTGCAAAGCTGACAGTATATAATTCTTTGTGTTTGTATAACCGTGTATTTGTATTAAAATATAAACTTGAAAAAAAACTTTGACTTTATTTCAGTGAATATGTATGTTATGAAAATGAGCCTTAAATTATAAGCTTTTAAAGTAATTAAAATATTTTAAATATCAATAAAGTTAAGTTTAGAACTCATGCTAGTTCTTAGCAACTAGTGCTAGAACTTAGCAAAATCTCAAAGTTTCACTCAAGACTTTGACTCTTTGATTTGAAACTTAAAAAATTTATTGTTTATAAACAGTTTTCAATTGATTGTTAAAAATTATTTAATCTAAATTCACAATTTTTCATTTAATTCACATAAATATTAAAATCAAAACCTGCTTTCACTAATAAAGACAATGACTGACTTCCATCAAAACTCAAAATGATTTGAAAGTTATAATAACTAGTCATTAGTAAACAGACTAGGGTGACCACACGTCCAGATTTGGGGCTTTCCAGATGTGGTCACCCTAAAACAGACTAAAAGTGTGACGAGCAGTATTTCACAAAATCACAAGTCTTATCAAAACAATGCTTAAGTTCATCCTCTTCATGTTATTTCTGTTCTGACTGAACCACATGATGCCGAAGTTGGCAGATAAGACCGAATTGAATATGAATGGGTTTCCGACCCTACAACACCCATTTGTGATACATATTTATATTGAAGACATTTAGATGAAAACTCATGGCAATCTCAGAAGAGCCTACGCAAAACTCCTTTTACTTTTATCCAGACTTATAGTTAGACATATTAATAAAAAATTTATGCATACTATTGACTAATCAAAATCTAGCCTGGATAAACATAATATGAACATAGTAAACAAAAGCATGTGCTTCAGTTCCATTATTTAAAAAATGGTCAATAAAAATATATTTTTGAAATAAAATCTTAAGTTTAACTCTTAGGTGGTGTCTAAGGTATGAAAGAAGCTTAATTAGATTATTCAATGCTCGATTTAATTAATAGCTCTTACAAAATGCAAATACAATTACACACAAAATACTATATTTTACAAGGGCGTGCAATTTTGAAATTTAGTTCCTGTTAATATTCGTTTAATTAAGAAATTAAAAAACTTTATTGATGAGTTGCATAACTTTTTAACCACTAATTATTATTATTATTTAACTATCATTAGTTAAGTTTATTTTATTATTTAAAAGTTCCTGTATTAATTTACAGGGAGAGCCCTGGCGAAGTTTAACATTCATGCTATTCCAGGCCCTCTCCTTAACAAATAAATTCAAATTCAAATAACTTTATCACGATGACTATGAAAAGCTGTTTTTATATTACAAGGCTATATAAAGTACAAGGCCTAACACTAAAGTATATTTCATTTGAGCCATATATACTCGATTCTTTTGAGCGTAACTGTACTTTATATTGCACATCAATTTTATTTATTCTGAGGTTAATATAAAAACAGTTTACTTCCAAGAATCCGATAAATTATAATTTTAATAGAATTTCACAGA
>JAQFZT010002477.1:0-11512 GCA_034696325.1 Camisiidae sp. | reverse complement strand
CGCTTTATTTTCTTTAATAGACATCTTAAAAGTTTTAAACTTTTTCTCAGATATACCAAATCTGAAAAACAGTCACAAATATTAAAAGTTTTGCATTGTATTAATGGATTGCATCAAATAAGACTAAAATTTTATAGTAATGACATGTTTAGATAATAATTATCTATAAATAACATAATGATACCATCTCTACATTTTATTTTCACAGTATAACTTAAAGTAATATTCTTGGATACAAAATTGTGTTATGTTTAGAGATGAATAATTATGCTTTTTGAGGCAAAAGACATAAAAAAGCATAAATTTGAACCCAAAGCATAAAATAGCATAATTTCGAGTCCGATGCTTGAAAAAGAATAGTTTCTAGTGTAAAGCATGAAATGATCCAACTTTTCATTGAAATCAAAAGACTATAATAATTGCATTTTAAAACTAATTTTAATTAAAAACATAACTGAAAATCACTTTATGAAACTCTTAAAGTAATATCAATACTATGAAAAGATAATACTCAGCTGTAATTTTTAATCTAAATGTTTCAATTAAAGTATTTGCAAAGATTGTTAAGATTTAGTTAAGAAATTGAATCATAATTTTCAGCATAAAAGCATAATTCAGAGCATAAAAGAATAATTTTTTGAGCATAAAAACATAAATTTTCGTCATAAAAAGCATAGTTTGGTCAAATTGAAAAGCATAATTGTTGATCTCTAGTTATGTTACGACTTATTACTAATAACACAGTCCCCCTCGTTCTTGTAATTAAAAAGATAAATTTAGTAGCCTCTAGTTCCCCATTCGCGCTCGCATCCACGTAAATGGCACCAATAACTGATTTCACGAAATTATCATGTCTATCAAATTTGTCACGCTCGAGACCAGGACTGAATAAGATATACTTTTCGATATCAAGTTTTTTCGCGATTAATTTTTGCTTAGTCGAGTCCACTAAATTACTTCTCGCAGATGACAATTGACCCTCTTTGTGGTCGGGATGTTTGAAGAAGAGATATTCACTTATGATCTGTTTTAGAACAGCGTTACCCAACCATCCTAAACGCTGATAAGTGGCTTTTCCATGATCACTACTGCGAAGACTATCGTGAGTCAGGGATTCTTCAAGTAAATTAACATTTGTGAACTTATAACCAATTTTGTATTGGAATTGATCCAACAGTTTTTCTTTTGAATTACCCATTGTTTAAAGTATAACTCTTTATCTGTGACACAATCAATAACATTGAAAACACTTGTAATGCATTTTTGTTTGTTATAAGTTATAACGGTTTTTATGCTGCCCTCTTAATTTCACTTCTTTGTAAAACAGCTTTTTATATCAAATTTCATAAAAACTTTCAGATAAAAATTACTCAGAGATAAAACTATCAAAGTTTTAAAACTTATTTATTGTTCATAGAAAAAAGAGATCATCAGAAATTAGTCATTTTGACATCTCATCAATTTTTAATTGCTTTAATATAAATGGTTTCTGTGATAACTTTAGCTAAATCTAATTTAAACTTCAAAGTAATCATTTTTGATTATACTGTAATCGAACAAACAATAAATTTAATAGATTAATAAAACTGTGTCCTTTCACCCTAGAAATCAGTTATTTTTACTAGGAAATGAAATCGAGTACTAAATTACAAACTCAACTTTTTATTGATAGATTAAAGTGAGATATTTGAATTAGAATATAACAAATATATTATTTTAAATTGTTATTTATTTCAAATTTGTGTTATTCTCATTAATAGCATGTACATGTCCAGCCCTTTGGACACCGTATCACATTACCACCTATTTTACAACTGCCTCCTTTCTTATCAAGCTTTCTGCAAAGTTCATGACAATTGTTAGCATATGACTGATACTTCTGCCAAACCCATCTTCACACTGGATCATCACATGCTCACCCAGTTTTGAAAGTTTCCCCTATCCATCTGCAAATCTCAGCAGAACCGGCTTCTGATTCGGTACCGAAGCTGCAAATTATCAAAACCATAATCGCTAAACAGCAATTTGTGAACAAAGCCATTTTCAAACTACAAATTTTTAATTTATCATTTGATAAGCTTTATTTCTTATTTCTTTACATTAGTCATTTTTTACCTTATTTTTTATCAATTATTTGATAGAAGACTTGAAACTTAATTTTATAGTTTTATAGAAAATATAAATATAAACAATAGACTACTTTTATGAATTGAGTTTCTGTCAAATATTTCAAGTTTATCTTATTTAAATGAAAAGCACTTCCATAATGTGCTTTATTGAACTATAAAGTCAAATAATTTAATTTTAAAAACAATAAAAGATAAAAATTATGCGCAAATTTTCTGGTTCTATAAAATTGTTTTGATAACCATTTCCGTTTTGAAAGTGTGTTCTGTCATTCAATTTGAAGGAGAAACGATGATGTTAGCTTGTATAACAGTGTAGATGCACAATCAACTTTACCCTATGCTATCAAATTTTTTTGCTAATTTTCACTATAATATAAATTATAAATGAAATATAACAGATCAGTTAAATGCAAACAAAGAAAGACATTTTGTAAGGGGTAGTACTTTTGCACACATATTTAATAATAGTATTTAAAGCAATGATAGATGTTAATAGTATTTGAAGCAAAAGTGTTTATATGCAATTTATTAAATTAATAACTTTTAAGGCAATAAAGCTTTTAGAAGCTAACTCTATTATTTATTCTACAAACAATTAGTTATTATTTAAAGTAAGTCTTAATTCTCTTTACTTGACCAACCATTCAGAAACATTCATTAAATACTATTGTCTACAAAAGTATTACCCCTTACAAAATGTCTTTGTTTCAAAAAGATTGTGATTTACAGAAAAGAATAGGTGTAAAATATCAAATGGGGGAATAGTTTTCCTTAAGTAGAAGTTCATGTAGGAACATACCATAAGACTCCCTATTATTTCATATTCAAAATTTGGAATAAGGTATGTCTCGTTGAGTTCAAAAATATCCTATTCGCCTGATTAAATTCATTTAAAAATTGCCTAAAACAAAAGAGTTTAATTGAGAAATTCATCATGTCAAAATTTAGTGACTTTATTGAATGCTTAATTGAATCATGATTAAAAAATTACTCTTTTCAATAAAAAAAAATTTTCTCTATGAAAAGTTATTTTATTCTCTCAAAAAAGCCTTCCGAAAATACCCTTTACTCTGGAATTTGACTGTTTTTAACTCACAAAATTAGTGCCTTATTCATTATCTGAAACGCTATCTTGAAAGAGAAGGAGTGTTTCTGGAGGTTGGCTTTTTTTGCTACAGCAATAATATTTTAAAGGAAAAAATCAAATTTAATGCTTCAGTTGAATTTTATTGAAAAAAATTGAAATTTTCTTTTAAAATTTATATTAAATAATTAAAAAGTCATAACTGTTATAAGAATTTAGATTACAAGTTAATTTTGAAGGCGGTTGATTAAATTCTTCTAAGATGCTGGTTTTGCGGAACCGGGTTTGCCGAACATATTTTGAGTTGCATTAGTTAGAGTTGTAGTCATATTCTGAGCTGCACTGACAAAGGTTCCAGCCATATTATTAAGCCAATTAACCATTTCATCCACATTATTAAATATACCCAGAGCACCACTGCTAAAAATCAAGACCAAGAGAAATACTTTAAAATACATATTTTTGAGGACAAGTTTTCAGTACTATTTCACTATCGACGAAAGAATTAATTTAAGTTCTCTTAAAAGACTTTCAGTTTTATACCTCTCGCTCGTGTCAATGCAACTAATTTGGGTCTGTTATCAAAAAGTGAATGGTTTTAACTCAATTGTCTAATTTGTCAGTTTCTGTTTGTATGTGAATTAATTTCTAATGAAACAAGTGTTTGAATTATGAGATATACAAAAAGACAGAAGTTTATGCATTCAATTCTTCAAAACGAACACATCTTTATCTTATTTTTGAAATTCTCCAAAAAAATATTTCTGGAATTGAATGATCGGTTCATTGGCCTGCATTAAAAAAGGGGTCATGTTAAATTTATTATCATATGGAGCAAAATAATTTTTTCACAAATTATAACAATGCTGAAAATGATTATAACAAACTCTTGCTAACAATATATATATTTAAAGTAAACCTCTTGAAAAGCTTGCAGGATCATTATTTTATCAGAATATTCGTCTGGAAAATATAAGTTATATTACTTAATTGTTCATGGCAAAAATATTCAGTTTATTAATAAATTATTCTGATGTTTCAATGTGAGTGGTAAGAAAGATTACATTTAAGGGGTTTGCATGCAATTTTGTGCTGTCATATTGAAGGCTCCTTTAATGAACTCTTGCTTTACACTCGCATTCATAAGAATAAAGACTGAGTTAATCACATTAATTTGTATTGAATGAATGTATAATAAATGTATTCATATTATTAGTCGATAACATAATGTTATGTAAGAAACAAGAAGTTTGTAGTCTAACTAAGGCTAACCATATAATCCTTTCAAAATTCTAAAAGCTAAATCCAATATTTTTTAGTAAAAAATAAAATTTCATTTATTGTGGTCGAAGTTTAAGAAGTTTTATCAGCATATTATATAAGTTACAACTAACGAGAGAAGAGATACATTTGATGTATAATACATATAATAATATATATCACTTTTTGGAATAATACATATATTTAATCCTATTGGAAAATTTTAAAAATTATAATAAATTAAAAATTTTAATTTATAAATTCACTCAATTTAGAAATAAGTTGTCGAATGAAAAATTGAAAATTTATTATCGATTCAATTCAGTTCTGGCAAATGTATTCATTTAAATCATTTCTATATTGTTCCACTTTTAAAGAATGATATTTTAAATATGCAAAAATCAGTAAATATGTTGTGGAATGTTGTGAAGGTATTCAAGAAGAACAAGAAGATTCTTAATTTTAGAATAATCCTTCAATTACTCATTTATTATCATTTCAGAACATTGATAAGTATATTAATTATCGTATAATCTCAAATGTATTCAATAAAAACCTATTTTTAGCTCAAATCTTCTCAATTTAAGAAAATTCAAGTATTATACATCCTTTACATTTGTTATGCATGTAAAAATCCATTCCTACTTATAATTGCCCCCCGGGGTTGATACAGAACTATTCTACATTTTGAGTAAAGATGATGTTTTTAACAATGATAATTATTTTTCATGTGAAGCTAAACTTATTTCATATTTTATGCTTTCTTATGTTTGTTTGATATCAGCTAAAAACGAATAAATGGGGTTCTTATATAGTGAAATTTCTTCATTTAAATAACTTAAAAAACTTACGGTAACTTACCATCTTGATTAACTTACGGCACTTACAATCCTGATTAACTTACGGTAAGTTTACAACACTAGGTATAATACACTATATAAAGTAAAATAAAAACAATATCTAAAATAAGAAGAGAGACTTTAAACACTAAGTCTTATTGCACGAAAAGTCACTTTCAACAAATTATAAGAATTAGTGAATGAATAATAAATTTGTAGCATATAAATCAATCATATCAGATAGAAAGCTATACTTGTCATAAGATTATTCATAATAAATATTTGTGATTTAATTATTTTTATCATTCCTATTACTCGTCTATACATTAATTTTAATTTTAAAAATGCGTCAAAAGGTAGATGTTTAAAAAATATTGAATTTCCATCAAATTAACAAAATTAAAATTGAATTACATTGAATTTTCCATAAGTTTTGGAAATTATTGAGAAAAATAACGGAAAAGTATTTTAAAGCTGATAAACCTGTATATCAATACGCATTATAAAGAATTGAATAGATTTGAGGTTTAAAGCAATTGTGAAGAATTATAAATAAGTAACTATGATCCTGTCTGTCTAAATAAATATTTTTAAAAATTTTCTTTTTAAGAAAATTTTTTTTAAAATTATTCCTCAATAATTTCAGACAATGTCGGGTCGGATATCAAAATCAACACTTTTGATTGCTTTGGTTTTAATTTCAATGATAATCATATCGTTTGCTTATGGTTATTATGATGACTATCCTCCGAGTCCTTACTATTACCCTCGGCCATATCCCCCTCCAAGACGCCATCGGCCCAAATATGGTAATTACAAATGATAAATTTGTTTGGGTTAATCTCATTCTATATCTTATGTTATGTTAGGCTATAGACCAGTCAACTATCAGATGGAAATTGTTAAGATAACGCCAAAAGATGAAAATTTCAATAAACCTAAAGGACGTTAAGGCTCACATCAATCTTTCAAAAGGGAACTTATTTGAATTGAATTCAGAATTCAATTAAACTACTTATTTGAATCTGTGATTCAATAAAAGAGTATTTGAGTGTATATTTCTTATTACAAATGTATTTGAAATTCGGTCTCTAAATAGAAGCTCAAAGTATAAGAAAAGTTAATTATTAAATCAAAAAAATTTCAATAAGAAGTAACAATACTTCTAGAAGAATACAATATAAGGAGTATTTATTAATAATTTTAATATTATATCAACTGAACTTTTATTTGCAATAATGTGTTTTGAGGTCAGACAAAACAAATGGCTATAGGTTTTCATATTTTTAGTTCACTAGGCTCTATCTCTGAAACTACTTGTTTGCCTGAAACAATTGTTCATATTCTTATTACTCGTGCAAAACCACGTCTGTATATTTCATTTGAACTAAATCCGAATTGTGCTGTCATGTCATGTCAAATCAAATTAAACCGTTTTTATGTTCTGTCGTTATTTAAGAAACTTGTTAAAGCACTTGTCGTACACAAAACCTCAAACTCAGCGCTCAAAACACTAAAGAAAAAGTACTCAATAGATGTCAGACAATAACAAAAACAAGAGTCGGCCGGCATCTAATCGTTACTCAACCCAAAAGCCATACATTACGTCAATGAAAACAAAATAAAATAAATGAAAAAAGAACTAAAACACCAGAAAAGGGATAATAAAAAGCATTACATAACTAATGGATAAAAACACAAAAGCATTGAAAATATTCAACAAATGTTTAAATGAGAAAAAAATCCTTTTAAACATCAAAAGAATTATCAAATTGAATAAGAAATCAAAACCAATAGTAATATAAATAAGATATTTATTAATTGATGACAAAAGTGAGTAAACAATAGACATATTGAACAATATGTCATACGTCGCGCACTCCAAACGCGCTCGAATTGATTCATACGATAATAATGTAAACAATTCTTCAGTTGTTGAACATAAAGACAAACTTTTACTACACATTCAGTCTCTATATCTTCATAACGATTACTCTGATGTCAACTTTGTCTTTGGACCCGATGTTATACCAGGTATTCATCTATAAAACAGACGATTATTTGCTTTAAAACTGTCTTCAAATGTGTTTTTAATTCAGTCAAAAAGTACTCTTTCTTTTGAGGTATTTATTCGTTAATTCAGTTTTGATTTTCTATTAATTCTTCTCTTCTTTTTGATTATCTTTTAGATCACGAAATAATTTATTGTTTAGTAATTATTCATATTTAAGAAATGGTTCAGATATTAGTCGTTAAAACCTCTCAATTATGAGTTGAATAACACGTAAAATAACTTTTTTGGTTTGAGTTTTATAATCAATAATCAGTTCACAAAAACCCCTCTTTTAAATCAATAATCATTTTATTTTAATTTTTCAAAAAGTTATTCAAATTATTAATTGAATGATAACTTCAAATACAAATAAATCTCAAACAATACGTATTCATAACATAATTATGAATAAATACAAGAAAAAATTTGAAAAAGACTTAGTTTTAAAATAATATAAAGTTTTTCCTAAAAAAACAACTATTAATTGAAGAGAACTTGAAAAATCTAATAAATACTTATCTAAAAACTGAATAAATACAAGAAAAAGTGTTTTTCAAAGAGAATTTTGTTGAAAGTTATTTTGTAATGTTATTAACGAAACGATAACTCTTTAGGTCACAAACAGATCCTTTCTGTGAACTCTAAATGGCGGGAAACTCTTCGCGAGAAGACATCTCTCGATATGGAAGACACAGCTCTGACGCCATTCAAAGAGCTATTGAGATATTTATATACCGGACGATTGAATTTAGACGATTACGAACCGGCTATGATTCAAGAGATCAGACAATTGGCTGAGAAGTACGAGATGTGGGACTTAGTGTCGCCTCTTCTCGAACATGAGTCCATTCAAGTCAATTCAGATAATGTCTTAAAACTTTTAACTGAGTCTACTATTGATTCTGCGACTGGAAAACTATGTCTTCATTTTATTGCTAATAATATTCAAGACGTCTTATATCAGGACGAGTTCTATGACTTACCCGATAGTTATGTTTATGCCATCTTTTCTCGTGACGATCTCTCAGCCTCTGAACAGATCATCTTTGAAGCCGTTAAACGATATATTTCTGGTATTTTATTCTCCTTTACTTTAAGAGTATTTCATTTTGTTTTTTATCCAGTTTTTCAGCATTTCTTTTCAATTCTATTTTTTTACAAATTTTATTTCGATTAAAGTCTTCAAAGACTTCTAACTTATAAATTATTTAAATTAGTTTTTAGTTCGAGTTTTTATCATATATTTAATTAATTTACTGCTTTCTCTTTTAATTATATCAGACTTTAATCCAGGAGTTCTTTGAAATGAAAATATATTTGATTTTCAATCAATATTTTCATAAAAGTCTTGCTTAAAGTCTTAATCAAATTTATTTGACAATTAGTTTTCTGTAAACTCTGACCAGAAATTGTTGAGAAAAGAAATGATAAAAAATTGATAAGATATTGATAATGAAATCTAACAATTGTTATAATTCTTAGGCAACAGTTCCGGAGATAACGACACAAAACTAATCCTAAGCACAGTTCGCATAGCATTACTTCCATTTGAGTTTATTTGGATAAATGTGAGAAAATTTCTGGAAGAAAAAAGTCTTGTTTCGGTCCAAGACTTGAGTGCAATATCTGCGGCCAAAGCAAAGATCTCTCAAAACAATCCAGAGATACGATCGCGAGCTTTCTGTCTTCCGGGCGAAGACGTGATCGCCATCAGGAATAAGAATCCGTTATCGACTCGTATTATTCGTGGAAAAGTTGGCGATTCTGGAGATGAAGCGAATAGTGTTGAACTCGATCTGGGATTACCTTATTTTCTGAATGGTATCGGAATTTTGTTCTCGTCTTCAACTAAAAGTCGTTACGCTTTCAAAGTTGAGACCTCTGTTGACGGCAAGAAATGGCAACTTTTGTTTGATTTCACTAAATATCACACCAGTAATAAAGTTGACCTCTCTTTTGATGGACGTGTCATCAGATATATCAGTCTCAGTCAAGGTTAACATCAATCAAATTTCTATTTTTTAGTCTTATTTCAACTTTAAAAATATGTTTTAATACATTTTCTTTTCGTAATTCAAACATATTTTGTTAGAAATGATTTTTAAAGCACTTTTTCTGACTAAAAAATCTTTTTCAACCCATTCTTTGAACACAGAAAACAAGACTTTGAGTCAAATCTTGAAATGATATGAAAACTAAACTTAATTGAAATCAAATGATTAATAATCTCTTCAAAGATTTTGATTTTGATCAGAGATTTGATTTAATATGGATTTGCAATTAAATAAATGAAAACTAGATATAATTTACTCTTAAATGAATTATAATATTAAGTTAAAAAATAATTGAAAGAATTAAAAAATATTTTGTTAACTGATAGGTATATGTTATCCCGATTGGGCTGACAAGAAGAAGGAGACGAAACCTGTCCGCAAAATTGTAAACATAATAAGTCTATACGAAGAGCCGACAGGAGTTGTGAAACTTCGAGACAATTTACTCGCCTCTAAATATCTGTTTTCACAAATGACATGTGATTTTACATACAAGTCGTGGTACAAAAAGAACGGCAAAAACTTCTATGTCTGCGCTCTTAACGACCCGATCGTTGCTGTACTTCAACAGCCGGTTTGGATGGACTCAATCAGTCTTTATATTCCTGAAGAAGAAGATCGAGAGTATAATTTCACAGTAGAGGTCACTCATTCACCTCTTGCCACGTTTAAAGGGAAAGAGAAGTGGCTTTTGGTCGGAAACTTTCGGGACGAGAGTCGGAAAGGAGAGGTTGAGGTCTGTTTCGAACCCACTGTTGTCAATGTGTTTCGAGTGACCGGTACTAAAGTGGTTAACGGCAAAGGAAAAGATAAAGACTTTTCTGTCGAGATTCGGATCTAAACTTTTAACTCAATTTTCATGTCATTTCAACATTGATTATATAAATATACTGTTTATGTATTCATATCTATTTCTTAATGTCATTTTTCAATATTTTTCATATCTTCCTATATTTCATTCAATTTATCCTTTATTTTCAATATTTTCTACTCTTTTTATTCTTTTCTAAATCTTTCTTTCACTTTATCATTATTTTCATCCTTTGTTTTATCTGTTATTTTGAGTTTAATTTAAGTTCAAATATTTGTTGTGATTTTCGAATTGATTTTATCCGAAATTTTTTGTGATCATAAGTTTTATCATTTAATATATTTCTAGTTTTAAGCATAACATTGAAAAAAATAAAATATTACTCATTTCTTAATGTATTCATGATTTATATATAAATGTTTGAAATTTAATAAAAAATTTCTTATGATTAAGTGATTGATTACCTAATGTTTAGCTAATTTCTTATGCAATCAATAACTTACATATAAAATAGCATTTAAATATCACAATAAAAAGTATGTTTGGTTTGGTTTGACGTCAAACTGTGCTGACAATAATGTCCAAGAATGGTTACCTTTGAAGAATATTTAATAGATTACACATATCTATGACTTTCTAGTTAATAAATTTTGAATATATCGTCGGGTGAGTGCTATAAAGTGCTCTCTCATTGAAATAACATTACAGATAGGACTTTATAGCACTCACCCAACGATATGGTATGTAATTAAGAACAATTCAAGTTTTACTAAACTTTCAATTACAATATTATTTCGAAGCCAGACTCACGCACCATTGGAGGTGGGTCAGGGGTCCGAAAAACTCTTCAGTTTTGAATGATAATTTTTCATCAAAAAAATTTTCCCGCCAAACATTTCTCGAAAAACAATTTTCAGTCAAAAATTTATGCTTTTAAACCCTTTACTGTGAAAAAGAATAGGATTAACTAACGTTAGTTCTTATAAAAAATAAAGGGTCATGCACATAGTACGTACTCTGCTTCAGGTGATTTTCAGACCCCTACTCCCCTCTTTGTAAGCTTTTGACTGACCCCTCTCTCCCCTTGACCGAGTACGAACTATGTGCACGACCCCTAACAAATCAGACACTTTTTTCATAGAGTGTATAGGGTCAATATATATTTTAAGGGCTGTTGCAATTTTGAACATTTTTTGGAAAAAGGGGTATTCGCACAGCACTATGCAGCTCAGCCTAGGAGATCAATTTTTCTGATAATTTTTTCATAGATAGAGGACCAAAA
>JAQFZT010002476.1:0-11521 GCA_034696325.1 Camisiidae sp. | reverse complement strand
ATATTATTTAAATTCCAAAGTATTCACAATTTTTTGATAAAATGGGAGATTGAGAAAATTGCTGACCTAATCTTTAAACTTCCTTTGAACCTTCACAATCAATACGAGTAATCATACAAGTAATCAATACGAGTAATTCATACGAGTAATCTTTTTGAATAGCGAAACGAAAGTTATTGATATCATATTTCTCTTATTAAAAGCTCGCCATAAAAATCAAGTTTATGCTAAAACTTTGAAAAATCAAGAGTAGACTTAACTCTTAAATAAATTTTTTAATGTGTTAACTGTAATATAAATTATCCCATGACTTAAGACTATTCATCATTGGAGAAGAAATATCACAGTAAACACATTTTTAAGATAAAAACTGTTTCTTACTTTTTGACAACTTGCTATTTGATCACTAACAGTGATCTAAAGTGGACATATGTTTAGGCATCAACTTAGCGGATATCAGGAGAGAACTTGAGATCAATTGAATAATTGCTTTTTTAGTATGAAATTTGGAAATGAGATCTATTTTGTTTGTTGTAATTTAAGCAAAGTTTCGATTTGACTAATGACTAATAGATAATTGAATATTTTCTGTATTGTGATACAGTTCTGCCACAGATTTAGATCACTGTTAGTGATCAAATAGCAAGTTGTGAAAAAGTAAGAAACAGTTTTTATATTAAAATGTGCTCAAACAACTACAAAACTCTCAATGAAAACATTTTTAAGAATTTATTTTAGAGCTTAGGCCACTCTTGCAAAAATATGTTGTTATTCTCTTCACTTCTTTTGGAAATCAAGCTCTGATTCATTGAAAGACTAAAGTAAAGTTTGTTTCACACAAACATAAGTAGTGTTTTATATAAAAGTCTTGTGGATCTTAATAGGAATTTATTCAAATTTGAACTATTTTAAGAATCGTGTTAGAAATGAATGAAATTCTGGTTCAAAAAGCTTAAAAATATTCAAAAGATATTCTTATTCTATTGCAAGAGATAGAATCATTTGAACGGTATATAAATTCTTCAATTCTCCACCTATTCTTCAAATTCTAATCCTATGTATAATATGTTGCTCTCAATCATAATATCTAACAATAAGTCTTAATACAAACTACACTTTTCACCGAAATAAAGAATTAATGTTCAAATATTTTCTTATACTGTATTCTAGTAATAATAGGTTATATTCATGAAAAGACCTTACATTTAAAAATAGAATTCTATACATTTATACAAATATGAATGCAAATAATACCATATATTTATTCGAAGGACTGTTTTGTAAAGTTTTATTCAAATAATATATATTATTCAAATTCGAAGATATCATAATTCAAATATCAAAAGGTATCAACCATTTTGAAAAGATGTCATGTTTTTCTAGACTAATAAGTAAAGACTTTAGTTTAGGTGACTTTCATATAATATTAAAATGTGATCAAAATCTTATTGTATGTATGAGTTAATAAAACTCTCAATCATAATCACAAAAGTATAATCACTCGCATTGAGTTTAGACTTCATCATTCCGGAAATAATGCCAATTCATAAGGGTTTGACAACTCATAATCACTACTCAATAACTTTAACTTTACTATAACTCATTGCTATTATTGATTAGTATTTGAATTTGTATGTTTTCCCTCATGTTTGATCTGAGTTCATTACTGGATCTGAAGGGACAAGGCTAAACTCAATGCGAGTCATTGTACCTCACGTAAATCATATTTTAAAATATTCTTAAATATTTAGAGAACAAATTTAATAAATATATCATAAATGAATAAAAATGAATATTTAATTGATTTGGGACTTCATGTTAACTTTTCGATTCAATCTTATGATTAAGTTTTTTTTGTAAAAATAATGCAAAAGAGATGGGATTTCATACAATCACAAAGAAATCTAAAGAAATTAAAAGCATATTTTTATGATTTCAGTTAAATTCATTTTATTTGGAATTTATATACAAATAGAAGTTATCAAATGTTTATATAGTTTTTGATGTACTGACGATTCATTGAATATATTAAATATTAAATAATTCACTATAAACTTAAGTCTAATGAAATGTAACACAAGTCATACAATATATAGAATTTAAATGGAAAGCATTAGAATCGATAAATAGTTAAGAATAACTGCTAAAAACTGCAGATTAATTACATAATAACACATCTATAAATCATTCTATTATTTACATTCACACAGTTTTTAATACTTTATAAAAGTATGAGAAAATTGTAAATCTTAATGAAGCCGTTGGCGATTAATATAGTTATTGAGCCAATTCTTCTTAAACGATATTAAGCTCAACTCAACCAAGATTTTTATCAAAAATTGATTTCTTTTCCACATCAAAAACTAACTGATTTTCTGGCAAGAGATTCATTAACTACTGTCAAATCGAAGTTTCGTCAAATATATTGTTGTTCGGAATCAAAAAAATAGAGAAATACTGTTGACATGTCTGATGAACCCATTCATAAATTTAGTCCACACTCAATACAAAACTCATTAAATGTTTAATAATTAATATCCCAATCAAATCAATGGTTTATTAAATTATAAATTTCTTTTCACTAGACTTCAGTGCCCTCTAAATGAAAAGGCGCCGATTCTTCAGCATATCCTTCATCAGGAGAATATCGGACAACAGTGGGCGCGCCCACTACTGGACTTCTTTTCCATTGATTTTGGGGCGGATTTGATGGTGTCGGAAGTGATTCTTGAGGTAAATAATTAGTTGGATATTGTTGTTGATAGGATTGTGGATCATATGATGCCATTTGATGGCTATTGTCGTCTTCAAAAGTTTGATTTTGATAATTATGATAAGATGGAGGAAATGCGGTCGCGGCCACTGATGGCGGAAGACCTGTACAATAGCCGTCGGCGTCATAGACTTCTTGATAATTGTCATAATTATAATTGTAATTTTGACTCATATCAGGTGTTAACTGATTAAAACTCTGATTACCGGCAGATATTTGACTTTGGTTTTGATAATTAATTGGCATTTGATTTGAAAACTGGTTTTCGATATAATTAGATCCTGAAATCAAGAAATTAACATTTTTTAAACTTAAAAATTTTCATGTCATAGAAATGAGAAAATAAATAAAAATTCGATTAAGTAATGCAAATATCAATAAACCAATCATTACCAGAAATATTATTATGATAACCATTCATATCGAAACCAATTTTAGTCAAGTCAGGTGTCATTCCTCCGGAGCCATAACCAGAACTGGTATTACCATTTTCTGGTTTCTTCTCAGTTCCATCTTTGCCAATGACCGTCACATGACTTTTCATTCCCGAATTCTCGACCTTAACTCCAGGCGACAAATTTTTAAGCACAGAAATGGGTGAATGTTTATCATCTGTTGGATGACTTCCTCTTCGTGAACGTATCAGAAAAATAGTGACCAAAACAAACACAAACACCAATGATATCAGAACCCCGACTATACCTCCGGCCACCTCCACCTTTGTCCAGCCGGCCACTACTCCAAAAGGTAGTGGAAGTACTGTTATCGTGAAGTTTTTGATCGAATTTCCCGCACGATTTTCCGCAGAACAGATAAACGATTGCGAATCACTATCTTCTAATCCGGTGATTGTAAGCATTGAATTAACTATTCCTTCAGTTTTTTCTTCAACTAAGAAAAATTTTTCTCCTCTAACCAAATGTGAGGATAGGTTTCTGTAGAACCCATCGTCGACGTACCTGAGCATTTAATTAATTAATTTTGTTTTAATTATGGATATTTTTTTAGTTAAAAATATTATTGAGAGAATTTAAGTGCAATACAAATAATTTATCTTTTCTGATGGAATTAAAGTGAAATTCTCAATCAAGTTTATGAATAATATTTAAAAATCTATTATAAGGAAAACATAAAATACTGGGAATAAACTTAAGTAACAATAAGTTTTTCTAATCTCAAGCATAGGTTCAAATAATTGAATTCATACCAAAATATTTTAGGTTCAGGTAATCCTTTGACAACACAAGAAAGTGTGGCATTTGCACCAATATATTTGTTGACTTCAGTGACTGTACTTATAATATCCGGAGCGCACGCGAAGTCATCGATATCTAATGAATTCCACATAAGACCAGAAACTCTTTGAGGTGATTGACATGTCGGTGGTATTGATTGCGGCACATTATTTCTAAGCATCCATTCTCTTGAGGCCCTCAGATCGCAGTCACAATTCCATGGATTTCGATGCAAATCAAATGAATAAAGTGGTGGTAAATCAGAGACAACTGATATCGATAGAGTTGTCAATCTATTATTGTCCAGCTTTAAAAATTCTAACTTTTCTAATCCACGAAAAGCAGACGGTTCTATGAGATCTATTTGGGAACCTATTTTTTGGGCGTAAGTTTAAAAACATAAGTGTTTTTCAATAACAAGTTTTTTGACATTTTTTATCGATAAAGATAATAAAGAAAAGGAAATTGTTATGAATATTAGAAGAGCTCTTTTGGCTTTTCCATCAATTCAAATTCGCCTCAATTAATAGTATTAAAATTTTTGTATTGAGAGTGAGCTTAAATCTCATTCAAATACAGGTATTTAAGTCATATTTAATGATTTTATAAGTTCGATATTAATAATGATAAAGTAAAACAATGATCACCTGACAGATCGAGTGACTTGAGATGAGTTAATGGTAAGAAGGCTTCGGCTCTAATTATTTGAATTGGATTCTGATTAAGCTGAAGTCGTCTCAAATTGAAACAATCTTTTAATGATTTGGTGGGCACTTGTGTTAACAAATTAGTGCTCAAATCAAGTTCAATCAAATTAGTTAACTGAGTGAACGCGTCGTCTGCTATCACTCCTAACTTACATTCAGCCAAAAATACTTTTTGCAAATTAATGAGTCCTCTCTCTTGAAACACTTTTGAGGGCAATATTTGAAAGTTATTTTTATTTAAATTGAGCACTTGGGTCGCCGATGAGATGCCCGACGGAATCGATATTAAGCTCTGTTTCTCGCATAAAGCCGTTTGTTTGCCATTACGCCAAATGCAAGAACACATCGACGGACATGTGTTTGTCGATACTGTTGGCTGTATTTGTGTTGCTAACAATGTTGTTATGAGAAGAGGTAATAGCAATAATAATTGCGAAGATAATAAGTATAATGATAGAGATGATGAATAATGATATATATAAGACATTATTATTATGATTTATGTTATGCTTCACTTTCCTCTTTAAAAATATGTCTTTAATGCGTGTTTTACTACTTTACTATTTTGTAGACCTTTGAGACTCAAATCTATTTTGTAGTTTTTCTTTCAAATTTTTCATAAAAGAAATTATTATAGTATAGCTATTATTATCTTTTTCTTATATTAACGAAAGAGTTCTCTTAAAACTTTTTATAGTAGAAAAACTTTTTATCCAATAATTTATATTTATTTTAATCGAAATAGTTTTGATCGAGTTTTCAGCGACACAACTAATTCTCACTAGTATTTAACTGTCACTATTGATATACAATCAGTTGAATGACTTGTCTCTCAACACTTTCTTTCACACCACAAATTTTCACTGAATTACTAGTAATTCACAATATGTCAGCTGTGGTTAATACTGATATTCATAGGCTGTCAAACATTCTCTTCAGATTAGGTTTAGCTCTAAAATCTTGAGTCACTTCACGAATAATATTTTTTGGCAGAAAACGTAAAAAAGTTTATGAATTACTTGATTCGAAACGTCAAGACTTGTAGTAATGAATTATTTCGAAGAATTCCTTGACAACAAAAACACTAGAAAAAAGAAAAAAGAGTTTATATAATATAATACGTGTATTTGATTAATAAAATTTGAAGTATTCGTGGTATCTTTAAGAAAAGAATAGTTACTTAATGACAATGGCTTAGAATAGATAGTAATTAGAGCCATAAACCAGATAATCAACATTTTAATTACTCTTTAGCTTAATAAAAACTGATTAAGATTTAATTAAAAACACAACTGTAAGACCAACAAAACATGATCCAATTAATATCTAATAATGAGATTCTGTTTTTGTAACATTAAAAAATAGTGTCACATAACAATTGAGAATTTGACAGAACATAAGTTATAAATGCACTGAAACTATCGTATTTCAGTTTCTCTCAAGTGTCACACCGTAAGAAAATCAAGCTTTCGGGCATTAAATTATGTCATTGTTTTCGATAAATACTGGTTAGACCACAATTTTTAAACCTTTTGCAATAATTAATTTTGAAAATTGCATAATTTGAATAATAGATAATTGAATAGATGTGACACACGATTCAAAATGAATATAATAGTTTGACGTTAATCACAGAAAAAATTTATATTACTGTAAATTAAAATAAACGTTACACAAGAACTCAATTTTAGCAAAAGTACTGTAATTTCCATTCATAACCGTTTTTTATAATCATTATAAGAAAAATACAGAACAACAATAAAAAGCGTGTGAAGAGAAATAGTTTCATAATATAAAAGGGTAAAAATAATAGAGATTTATTGTCCAAAAGAAGGCAAATAATCGGTTGGGCGGAGGAATAGTGAAATACTAGTTGAAGCCAATAATAGTATTGTGATGAGAAAATCGCGTGGACTTTACTTATATTCATGTGAACAAAATAAAGAAAATAGACTCCTATTAGAGTGAATAAAGAGATAAAACAGCTCAACAAAAATATTTATTTGCAAAACATACATGATTAATGCAACAATTTAGTAATCAGTAAACTTTTTTGTTTTTATACCATTAATGTAATGATATGTTTACTCTTTTCTCTTTTTAATTTGTTTGATTGAATTATGTTTTTCTTCATTACTAATAATATTATCCTCATTTCAATTCCAATGATTTTTTGTAATTGTTAGATTAGAGCTATTTTTTACTGTAGTTAAGTTTCGTGCGTTAGATTCGCAAAAAATTATGTTTTCATTTTTCATTTCTCTCCATAAAGTTTTGTGAGTATTAATGTGTCTGAAAAGATTGCTTTGAGTTAATCCTAGATTTTCACTCAATTCAATGCTCAGCCAATAAAACAATTGAATTGAATGGTGGAAATGAATTTAGATTATAATGAAAAAACATGAAATTGGAATTAATTAATCAAAATCTTTTGTCTCGTATTATCGCTTTATGTCACGTAAAACACATAAAATAGCAAAAAATGTGAGAATAATATTACTCTTGTTTTCTTCCTTTAGAGAATTAGAAAAGTAGTGGCGAGTAAAATGTCATAACTGATCACAACCTAATCTTAGCTATCAATTGCCATTCATTACGATAATGTCGTCATTTTTCTATAGTTTTTCGAAAAATAACACACGAACGAAGTGCGTGACACATCTATCAGAGTGTTCTCCAAATTTATTTCATGCTTTAAGCGAAATATTATTCATTATTATTCAGTGTATAAACTTTATTGTGTTTTACCTTAAAATTTAACATATTTATAAGTTTTTTATATTCTCTCAAACTATTATTTTTTACAAATTATGCATAAAATTTCAATTAAAAACTATAAAATTAAATGTAATTCCACATTATTTACAAAAATTAGTCAATTTTTAAAAATGTGTGTCAATTATGTTGTAATGGATAAAATGTAAATATAATGTAAAAATTTAACCAAATTAACTATATTTCATACATGATATAAAGTCTGAATGAGAGCAAAGTTATTCTCAAGCTATAAATTTATTATTAAGTTTGATAGAAGAGTGCAAAATATATGACCGTTCATTTGAATTGGCCTCTAAGCAGACCGTATAAGTGCAAACACACCCAAAATAAAAAAATAATAGTATAATATAATGGTCGCAATAAGTATATATGGGAAAGCATTTTGCACAACCATTTTTAACTGTTATGCTATTAATAAATGGGTGTCGACCAGTTCAGCCACACTTCACTTTAGAAGAATGCCATTTTTAGACAATAAGATTTGTGCTCAAAATAAAGACAATTCAATTTTTAGTGCATTTTTATACTTTTTTAGAGGGTATTAAATTTCTGTTTTTAAAGGAGTAATCAAGTAATTTCAGTAACGTTATGATGATTAGGATCATAAAACTAAAAATAATAACTCATTCTGAAGCAAATTCATTATTATAAACAGATTTCAAGTTGTTTTTTATGTTAGAATATATTACTTAAAACTAAAAACATTCAACTAATTGAGACTTTGAAAAAACTGTGATTAACTTTGTCGGTTCATATTCCAAATCTATTCAATGACTGTCACCTGAATTCCCTCTAGAAATTAAATTATTTGTAAATTAAAGCTGAATGAAGTAAACTTTTACATTATTTATTACCCACTTAAACCGATTGAAATATATTTGCCAAAAATAAGGCTCAAAATTAAAGTTCATTTCAAATTCAAAGCAATGTTTTTTCACTGAAGTTTAGAAATTAAAGTACAGGCTATAAGTTGTTCAAACTTGGCCCCACCCTGTTTTAAATCCCCTCAATAACCAATTCCCAAAAAAATGATCCGAATTTCAAACTCTGCAATGAACTAAAACCAAAAGAAACTGATTTCAACTTAAATATATGAAATGAATCTGTCAAACCTTATGAATGAATATGATTTTCGAAATGATAAATGCATATTTTTATTTGGGCCACACTGTACATCCATATTAAGTTTAGTAATATTGAATCATACAATTAGTAATGCACAAATGCACTAAAAATGTCTCAATATTTACTAGAATATTAATTAGCCAAAAGCTATGCTTCTTAACATTTGTAATATTGGTTACTTTGTTCTCAATATATTCTTCGTAAACAACAAAACTAGAAAATTTGCTATTAATTAAAAGTCTGGCTAATGAAAAATTTCTCAAAGGATGCAATTAAAACAGACCTTTGTATGGTTTCTCTGCTTTGAATTATGTGAAAACTAATGATAACAAAAACCTCATTCAATTTTTGAATACTCATATCTTCGAGTCTTGATTAGAATTTTTGTTTTCATTCATACCATCAATTAATTTATATGAATATGAACTCATACACTAAATGATATTAAACTCTTTTTCTAAACCAGTGATCGTCAGTTCATTTAACTGTAAGGGCCAGAAAAAGATTTACTTCTACTAAAGGACCACAATAATCAATGATTACAAATTAGATTTTTAACTGAACACTTTTAAACTGAGCTTTGATTAGTTGACAAATTTGGATGTTTGAAAGCTTTTCTAAACAATTAGATAAACAAATTTACTTTAAATCAAACTATTTTGCCAAGAAATGTGTGAAATATTTTAAATCCTCAATGTCTCTGAGCGACAAAAAAAAATTTAATGTAAAGCATAAGCCCTCGGGCCACCACTTGGCCATTTCCCTTCCTTCTAAACAAAGCTTTTGATAATTTTTTCCCAAATTTACGAGAAATTCGAATTTCATGAATAATTCAAGTTAATATTACATTCATTTTCCTATCACTTTTGACTTCTATAATATCTGAGAACATATGGCTTCGTGAAAAAAAACTACACGATTCCTCGTCTGTCATAAAATTTAATTTTTGCCTTTCGGTCAATCATTCGCTTCAGTGATTAAATGGAATAACAGATGCCTTACAATTGCACGAATTAATAGCGTAATAAGTATTGGGTAACTTTCAATAAAATTTGAATTTCAATGCTTTCACAATTAGAAACATTTATAAATCCGAAAGTTTGATATCTCTAAAATATTTGTCATAAAAAATGAATTTCAATCAAATAATTATAGGGCGAAAAAATGGTTTAATTGAGTAAATGCAAACCGAATATAATACTCTCTAATAAATAATTGCTAAATTCATCCTAATCTCTATGAGAGAGCAATGAAAATATATATCTGATGACAGGTGAGTCGCGACACACAAATTAGAGCAATAATTATCATTGACATATTATTACATAACTCGTTGGTTACCTCAGCAGCAAACGTCAAATATGATAAAGCAATATAGAAAGAGATGAATACAAAAACTATTATTACTATTAGTAGTGATATTGCATTTAATATCTATATTATCTTTGATCGCGTGTCGCACTCGAAATCAATTACATTAAGCGAATTGTGCGCTTCTTTAGGTATTAATATCACATTTGGTATACTGTAGTTATATTGATATCAGTAGTTATATCTCTTCAATTAGTTCTCTCGTCAGTGAAGTTGAAGTTCGTTCACAATTATTATAATTTCAATCACTTTCAATGCTAGTGGAAAATCGATTATTACGAGTTAAGTTTGATTTGATTCAATTCATAATAATTTGATTGTCAGGAACAATGAAAATATTTAAGTCATTTAAGTTTAAGAGAGTTAAGTTGCACTCTTTTAATTTTTGATTCAATATTTTTAAAAATTGATATTTAACAAAGTTTTAAAATATTAGAAAAGCTAAAATAAAATTGATTTTGATGAATATTTAAATAAATTAGATATTATAGCTTTTACAGTTCTTGAATTCAATCCTAACTTTCGTGTTAAATAGTATTTTGAGGTGTGCGCCCAACCCATGCAATTTATGGAAAAATACATGCAAACTTAGCCCAATTTATTGGGAGCACCACATTTCGCCCGCACCTGTTTCAATCCCTTAATAACCAATTCCCAAAAAATTTATCCCATTTTCAAACTCCTAAATCAACTAGAACCAAAAGAAGCTCATTTCAACTTAAATATATCAAATGAATATAAAAAACAGATATAAAATAATATGGATCTCAATTGAATGAATTATAAGCTCAAGCTAGTTCATCATAAATTTTTAATAAATTGTTTATTAAGGTGATTTAAAACAGGCTGTGGGTGAAGTGTGAACGGGCGAAACGCGGTGTAGCCTTTTATTTATGTAATAATGTCTCATTTACTGTAAATTAAAATCTGAAATTTGTTCTAAAGTTCGTGTAAAAACGATAAGTTTTAATGATAAACAAAAACTAAAAGATGAATAAACTTTATATAATTTGATTTAATATAACATTTAGCATGAATTTTGAACTAAACTTCACTCAATAGTCAGATATCCAATAGTAACAGAATCAAAACAAATATTAAAATATTAAATATATACTACTGTAGTAACTAGTACTTAATATACAGTATTATTGTCTGAATTCTTGCAGGAAATGATTGGATTAAAAGGTTGATTCAATTCATGAACTAAAATTTGTGTCAGGATTCTTATAATCATAATTATTCACAAATAAATTACAAAGTTTTAAAATAAAATATCATTATAAACTTGAAGAATTCATGTCAGATACAGGGAGGGAACGTATAATAAGTCTTTACATAGACTGGAAAGTTCAATATAGAGAAAATCCTTTATTCAACTATTTTTTTTCACTGAATTATTTTCAAGAAATTGCTGAAATTATTCAGTTATGGCTTCAATACTTATATTGAATATTTTACAGTAATAAATAGATTGACATTAATAAGTATCTTAGAATTAGTTATTCAAATGTTTTTAAACAGAAGGTTTA
>JAQFZT010002475.1:0-11524 GCA_034696325.1 Camisiidae sp. | reverse complement strand
TCGAGAGTTTGAGGCTCGAGAGTTGGTAATCTCGAAAATACCGACCACTAGTTTAAACTACACGCTTGCCATTGAAAAAATAACGGATTCCGCAAGCGATTCAAAATCAATATTAGAAGTCTTTTGAAGGAGTTTAAAGTGGGAAAACAAAGCTATCTTAACAATGATGCACTGGTATAAAGTGTTTTGAAGAGTGGCATAAATAAAAAATTCTTGCATTTTAGATTACTTTGCATTGAAAGTTACTATTGGAAGTTGTATTGGAAGTTATTCTTACAGTTATACGTTTATTGGCGTTGACTTCAATCATACCGCGAAGTAAGTCTTGACATTCAGGCGGCACGAAATGTGGAATATGAAATACCCCTCTTTTTACTTTCTCGAGCAATTGTCTTAGATTATCGTCATCAAAAGGTAAGGCACCCTGAAGTTGGTCATAAAAATACTATAATAATCTTGCACTACATTATTCTTTTGTGTATAAGTATATCAAAATTCATTTCGTTTCCAGAAACGCATCAATTGTTAATGAGTTGCAAAAATTAAACATATTTTTTTCTTTTCATTTAATTGTATGTTTCTTACCACTAAAAGAGCATATAAGATAACACCTATAGACCAAACATCTGAAAGATAAATAAATATCGTGACAGTCTTTGATTTGAAATTTATATTTGATATGAATTTTTTTCATGCAGTCTTTACAAGTTCATGAGCATAGCTTTTAATACTAGCAAAAATCGATCCCTGAATTATTGAACGACAACATTAGAGTAACTAAATGTGCTTTTATAGTAATCGATATAAGAGAGTCTCACCTGCTTGACGCCCGTCGTATTTTTCGCCCTTTCAAAACAAGAAAGTATTGTTTGGTTATTTAATACGATAATATTTCAATGAATTTTATTCAATCTACTGATAAAATATTAATTCTTTGTAAACTGTTTTGTGTGACAAATTAGAGCACATAAAATAATTTCATTCATAAACTGCTATAAAAAGCTTTCCCGTCAGCTATTCTGGTGTATAAGATATAACACAATGCATAATGACTTAGGTTTGGAAATATTAACTCACGTAATGTTAACAACTTTACTGCATTTTAACTAAAATTGTTTGCTAACAAACTCATAATAGCTTTTCATAATAATTAAGATGAGATTTGACAACATTTACCATTATATATATTGAAGAGTTAGAGTCATTTAATACAAATCTATAAATTCAAACCCAAATCGATTTGTGGACTTAACCTATTTTTGACACGAATTACAAATTGTAAACATCTTTTGTTAACTCATTTTTCTGACAAAATAATCGAAAACTGCAATTATCTCAATAGGACTCAAATGACAATGTATGCAATCGAATCATTAATTATACTACAGAGTGAGTCGTTATAACAAATCGATACTTATTTTATGTTATTATTATGTTTAAGAGAAAATCGAGAAAATCTTTTATTGTAGTTTACTTTTCACAGTTAGATTCCATATAAGGCTAAAGTGTTGTTAAAATGAGAGTTTATTCTTAAAATGTTTGAGTGCACTAAATGGTAGTTAAATTTTTTGATCACTAACTTTTACTGCTCTTAAGGATTTGATATTTTTACAAATTATATTTTCCGAATTGATTAACTAATTCTATTAACCTTAAGAAACAAAACGGCGGAAATTGAAGAAAATTTTGCAGATTAACAGATTATAAGTTGACAGGAATGAATTGACAAGAGATATTGGCTTGCGATCAGCCAATGTGAACATTTGTCTTAACACTTTTCATTAAGCTCTGGCAGGCTTTTTATCGAGTTTTTGTCATCCAGAAAAATATTTTGCTCACGAAAAACAACGAAATAAAACATTGATTTTTGATATTTTTACACAAAAATACCTAAATTTTCGCTTCAAACCTTTTAGGGTTTCGATAAAAATTAATATTTTTCGCCTCTAAATAAATCCTATAGAGTTTTAATGTTATATAATATGATAAAGTTTTAATATTTCAAACATAATTTCAATCTTAAGGTCAAGACATGAGAAATTTTTTAAAATATCTGAGGTTTCATGAAAATATTTGATTCTACAATTTATCCAAATTTAAGGGTTTTAATAACTAAATGAGTTTTTCAAAAATATATATTTTGATGATTTGAAATGATATTTTTTGGATTTTTTTTGCTGATCTTTACCTTTTAAACTTATGGTTTGGAAATCAAATTACAGTATATTAGAATTGGATGATATATTACAAAAATATGCAAATGAAAAGCCACACTCTCAAGAACACATAAAAAACATGTTTCTTCGACTTTCACATCAACCATCATTTCATTTAACATGAAAAATCTCTCTCTCTCTCTCCCCCTCTCTCTCTCTCTCCTCTCTCTCGCTCTCTCTCTCTCCTCTCTCTCTCTTCCTCTGCAAAATCAACTGAAGCTATACTTCTATGAAAATAACGTTAATAATTATAGTGACGGAAAAGTTAATTAATATAAATTTACATATAATGTGTATGAGATGGAACTGAGAAGTAATTTGCTTTTGAATCGATACAAATTGATTTAAAGAACATGACTTACTCTAATAATTTCAGGTGAAGCATAATGAGGACTACCGCACGATGTTTCCAACATTGAGCCTTCCATTTGGAGCGATGCCATTCCGAAATCTGCAATTTTAATGTTGTTCTTTTCATCCAAAAGTAAATTTTCTGGTTTGAGATCTCGATGGCTAAAAAAGTAATCAATTTTCGCGATTAAGTTGACTTTTTATTACTTAAAGTCATTAAAATAACTTAAATGAACCAATAAATTGATGGACTGATAAAAAATTTAATTAATTTTGCTAAACCATGTCTTAAATAAATAAACTTTTTATACAATGTATTGTACAGTATATACAGTAAAGCCATTATTAAAAATCGATGAGAAATTTCATTTATTAGCTTTGGTTCTGATATACCCCTCAAACTCTATATGACATGTTTACTTGTCAAATTTGAAAGTGACTCAAATCGATTTATACTACTATTCAAGTTAACTACACATCAAAAAACCATTCAATTTGTCATGTTATGAGAAGAATAAAATGGTTTTCAAAATAAAGACCAATTCACACGAATTTTCACATAATTATTAATTGTTTAATTGTATGCAATGATGGCCACAACCGGCTTTCGAAGACTAGTCTGACAAGAGTTCACAAGAGGTCATGAGTAACAGTATATTCTTCTAGAGGTGCAGAAGTGCACAGATGTATGGTTTCTGACCAAATATTTACTTATGAGCACAAATAAGTAATAGATTTGCTTCAAAAAAGTTTTGTTTCGAATTTTGAACGATTCGATGCTTTTCTGAATTATTTTTATTTGAATGTAATTTTGTCCAGAAAAATGATTTAAATACAGGATTAATTACCAAATAGAATGGCTGTGACAAAAGTCAAGGGCGGAAATAATTTGTCTGAAGAAACGTCGCGCTTCTTTCGGGGTTAGCCTTCCCTTCTTTACCAAATAATCAAATAGTTCTCCTCCACAGACATGTTCCAAAATAAGATATCTTTAAGAAAAAATGCATCAATAAGTTAAAAATGAAGTGTTTGGATGTTTTAGTGTAATGAGAGAAATGCATGAATACTCACAAATATTTCTTATTTTCATAGACATCATACAATCCTAATACATGCGGATGTTCTATCAATTTCATTATTGCGATCTCTCTTTCCACCTGTGAAACAATAGAAACAAGTGTTGATATACAGCATCAGTTTATTTTGTAATACAACAAAAGCTCAATCAGAATAAGTTCTTTGCCCTCAAAGCTTTTCAATGTTAAGTCAGTTCGCGTTTCTTAAATGTAAACATAACTTCCCTTCAAAGCTTCGAACTATTGCAGGAATTCTACAAATATTGGTTTTTTTAATACAACTCATGATATTTCATATAAAATTAATGGTTTATTCCTCGCGACCATATTCTACGAGTGCATCCTTTGGAATGCTAGCGTTCAGTAAAAAGAATAAAAGATTAACTCTATTTTGACCACTTTTTAGAAGGATTTCGAATCGATAAATCAAATTTGGATCTAAAGAATTATTGATGATAAATATGGAAACTTATAAACTTTGATCTAATCTATGATTTTCTAGATATAAATACTTTTCGAAGATTATCATCGAATAGAACTGTAGTATATATTTAGTGAAACAATATTCAAATGTATGCAAATGTGTTCTTCATCTTTCAATCTGTTCTTATTATTTATGATGGATTACAGCTTAATAACATTTGTCGCTGTCTTCATATCAAAAAAGATGCATTGATTGAATTTCGTCAGTAAAGTCTAACTGAAAGTTTGAATAAAGTTAACGATCTCTTTGAAATTTGAATTAATAAGTCAAAAGCTATTATAAATGTTTGAAAAGCATTATTACTGTCTCTCATGCTTTGGTTGAATAACATCATTGATAATCTGGTGAATGGAATCCTCACGTTATAATTTGTCTCATCTATAACTATATGTTCGCGTGTTTGTAGAGTTCATTTCTGTTGCAAACATTATATAAGCTTTAGTGAAATATTTCGGCTTATATTGTGCACAAAATCTTATATTGCATTATAACCCAAATGTTTAACTATTGCAAAGGAGGGAAACAGCAAACAACACATGCATTATCAGTCTTTAGAAAATAATAGCAAACCATCAAATGATCATCTATTGAGAACATTAAAGAAAATGGCACTAAAGACTATTTCGTGGCTTTCTCTACCGTGTGTACGGCTCTATTCTTCCATTTTATTGTTCGTTTCCCTTCATCTTAGTTCACGTGTCGCAAAGCTATCAATACATTCAATTGGATTAACTAATAAATGATAAAATTTATCTTTATATTTCATATCCTATTTTTAATGGAGCGAAACCCATAACTTTCATACTTATACTCGAGTCTCATTTTTATCAATATTCGCAAACTTTTGCAAATATTTATCTACTTTTTAAGCTTTAGCAGCTTTTTAATACTTTAAGATAATTTCATTTTCCAAAAATTATTTATTTATAAATTTAATCATTAAAATCAACTCTTTTAGATAAACAAATTTTAAAGTGTTTACAATTTCTGGGAAATCTAATTAAATTAAGCATAAAATTCTATCCCATAGTCGTCATTACTTTTATTTATATAACTTGTATGAGAGAATCCTAGAGCCCGAGGCCAACAATTCAACGGAAAGCGCGTCAACATTTTTATTAAACTTTTTTTTGTTGTAATCAATTGTATGAATTGAGGAGCCGTATCAAAAACAAAATTTTCAATTTATTTTTGTTGTACAGTATCGTGAAAAAAGGTTTAT
This sequence comes from Camisiidae sp., assembly GCA_034696325.1. Classification (NCBI taxonomy): domain Eukaryota; kingdom Metazoa; phylum Arthropoda; class Arachnida; order Sarcoptiformes; family Camisiidae; species Camisiidae sp. Next base: position 6,175 of record JAQFZT010002475.1, on the reverse strand, counting down.
TGATTAGCTCTATCCAAACGCTATAAATTAACCCAATACTCAAAGCATGCTTTCTTACAAAATTATGCGTATGTTTTTGTATATCAAGTGCTTTACAAGTAAAAAACTTTCGATTCGTTACTCTATGAATACTATATTTTGTGTGTAAGCAGGTAAATATGTTTCAGATCATGGGTGCCCATCTCAAGTTGACCAGAGGGCCAAATTTTTACCCAAAAGAGTCAACAAAATACATATTTCCAAATCACGTCATTTTATTCATTGAACTCAATTAATAGCAGGTTTAGAATACTTTACAAAGTATTTGATTAACAATTTGAATATAAAATAAGATGATAATTAGAGATTACTATAAATGTACTCGACACGCATTCTCCACTTTTTCATCAAAAAGTAATTTTTCGAATCTTAAGCAGTTATTCAACATTTTTCAACCCAATAATGCTTTTTCTAGAAAAATGCACTCTAGAGTAGTGTTTTGAGATGAGTCTTCCGTTATTCTTCTTTTTTGGTGAAATTTTCATCAATTATTTTTTTAGATAATAAATTTTTATTTGAATGAAGTTTATTATTCACATCCTTAATTAATATGCTCACAATTTTCTCAAAATTTATTATTAAAACCCTATAAAAATTGCAGTTATTGATAAAATCCGAGAAAAATTAGAGGGCCTATAATTTAGTGTTAGGCACCCATGGGTTAGTTAATAGCGTTTGGATAAAGATAACCTTTTCTCACGATACTGTACTTTGAAATATAAACTTATTTTAAAATAAGTTTCAACTCTTTAATAAAGATTTATTGAAATTAATTATAAGCCAAAGCTTTTTGATTAATGTTTAACATTCTTCTGAATTATTTGAAACAAAAATAAAGATTGAATAATAGCGTATCCAATATTAAAACTTATTGTTGCACGCGATCACTTGCGATTCTGTGATTTTGTTAATCACATATTTTTCATACCTTTATGTCTATTAATCACAAATAATTTATTCATAATAAATACATGAAAACATTGATGCCTTTAATGCAAATGAGAGCAAAATTCTTTAAGTCACATAAGCCTTGAAGAGTTCGATAATGAGTTTCTAACTTGTAGTTAAAATGATGCTTCAATTTATTATTTAAATTAGCTTTAATTATTATAATAGCTTCAAAGAGATAATTATTGAAATTCAAGTTAAGCCAATTTGAAGTTACTTTGAGTTGAATATTGAATTAAACTTGTGTGCGTTGCAGTTCTCACTCAAAGGCAAATCGATGCTCTCTCTCATTATTATATTCACTTTTTCATAGAGTACTACATTAGAGTTCATCATTGTTTGTCTCCTTCTCTACAGATAGTTAAGAATAGACATTAAAGAATACTGTATGACTGCATGAGTGCTTAACTGTTGATGTCGTGCATCGCGTATCTCAGATATGCCTCAAGTCATGTTTATTGTTGTTCAAGCATTTGCTTTCCACTAACAATTCGATAAAACGGCTTAAATCAAAAATGTCAATAAGAATACAGGATTTATTAATTGAATTTTACATAAGTTTATGAAATATTTTTTGTCCTAAATCAAAATAATGAGTATTGCTTTCATGTGATGTTGTTTTTCATACTCCTCTTCTGATTCATAATAAAACAGAGATTCTGTGAGTTTAAGTTTATTATCCGACAACTCAAACAATGAATGAAAAAATTCCGGGCATTCAGAAAAAGCATTCCAAGCGATAGTGAACTTGAGTTTATTTGATTGCTTAAAATAAGAATGTTTGGAATAATTTGATGTTTTGCGCATTATTAGAGATGAGGAACATCTCCCACTCCAGAAACTATTCTCAAGATTTATAGCATTAGCTTTTGTTGGAAAGTTATGTTTGTGTTTATGAGTGAACCAAACATACAGATCGAAGGTATACCCAACGGGCCAAATGTGAAAGTATGAAATATGGCCACAAAATACACTTATGAAAATATATAGTGATAGGTTGTGGTTGGAGTGCTATCGCATGTTCTGCTTCTTTATGTAAAATTTCAATTGAAACATAATATATTGTATAATATAATGCATCAAATTTTTCACTATAAATAGTTATAGTTTGTAATAGACATAGATATGCATTAATATTTATAAATAGAGGGGGTTTTAATGATCGAAATGGAGTACAAATTGATGTTTGCGAGAGAATGCTTTCAGTTACATAATTGAACTTTTCCTATCATATAATTTGAGATTACATTTTACTTGCTTTGAGATTTCACAACACAGGTAATCACGAAAGACATCTTCGTCTCGACAATAATAATTAATTCGCATTAAATTTCATGATAGCTTTAAAAATGATATCTTCTAATAAAATAGCAAATATTCTTTGAACAGAATCTACAGAATTCATGAAAAACTTAAGCCAAAAGATCTTAAGGGGTTTTTCAATTGAAATACAGGCAAAGAATTGATTTTTTGCTGAAAATTAAATTGCAATTAATTGAAGCTCAAAAACTGAGTTATAAAACGAGATGTACTGTTAGATGCATTCATTAGCAATAAGTAATACGTGATTGGATGAAATTAAGATTGGTTTCTATCTTGCAATTAATTATATGGCTGTTTAGATGTACAGAGAAAAACACAATGAGTTCAAACGTGTCCAACACATTGCCAATGGTTATGTTCCAACACATACACTTCAAGACGAAAACAATGCAATTGAGTCCGACAGACAAACAACAAATCCTATTTCATTTTCATTTTTCAATTCAAATTCTCTTTCATTGAGAGCTCCAATAAAATGATTCAATCGAATTATGTTTTATTCAAAATTGAGATGTGATTGAGTTCTGTCTAAATCGTGGATTTACTTGAAAACAAAGTTATTTTTGTATTTGTAAGTAAAGGATTTGACTGTATGAAAGATTTGTCGATTGGAGGCAATCGCTGATGTGAACAACTCAAATCCATGTGGAACTTCTCTATCGAGACCTTATACAATCTTATGGGGATTACAATAAACTAATATTGCCTGTAGAGTAGGGTAGAGTAGACACCAATTTCATTCAATATAATATTGTATGACATAAATAGCAAAATAAATCTTATGATCTTTATTTGCATTTTAGTTTTTGTCAATCAACGAACATTCAATTTGTCCAAATAGTTTTAGATAAGACAGTAAAGCAGAATCACGTTTAAGAAAATTTATTTTTATAGCTCAATAAATTTCTATTATAAAAATTACCATTAATTTGATTTACTTCAAAAATATTAAAAGTTAACACGAATTGGCTATTTTTGAAGTTTTATGTTCTGGAATCACATTTAACTAGATTTCATTGAAATACTGCAACGCATCAAATTTTATTGTGAAGTTTATTTTGATTTTGTAATTATTTTGCTTTTTTCCAATATTAGATTTTTTTTTCAATATTAGATTTTGTGCAAAATTCCTAAAATTGAGATCAACATTGATGTGAAAATTTACAATTCAAAGCTTTGAAATGAATACATTCTGAGCTATTTTAAAGTTACAAAGAGAAGTGATAGCTTTTGAATTAATGTTATTTTCATGTCATTCGTATGAAATTTATTCTAAAAAAAGATTTTTCAGTAATGTTTCTGTTTTCCTGTAAAAATAGACTTTCATTGTATTGATTGAAGCCATTGATACTATATTATGAATGCCATTGTATTGGTGTCATATTTTATCTTTTTAATGTTATCCTTACCTTCTGGAGGACACTTTCTGACAACTTTTCTCGATTTACTATCTTGACGGCAACTTTTTTACCAGTGACACAATGAACGCCCAGTTTAACTAGTCCTAAAAATATGGAGTAAAAATGTTAGACATAATATCAGACAGTATTTTATTTGTTATATTCAATTCATTTTGCTCTAACTATCATTACAAGCTGTTCTATGGCCATATCCAATAAGAAGATGTCGCATAAATTGTGCTTAAAATCAGACAAATAAAGACAAGTAAATAGAATCATAAAATAATAAAACTGCAGACCTATTCTCCAATTACAGAGCAGAAACACTTTATATATATAAAGACAATTAACATAAAACTCTTGCAACTTTGGCATAAATGTCTGATCACATAATATTTAACTGAAAGAACTCCGAATTGGATATAAATAATAAAATTCACAGAAACATAAACCGCAACTTTTCGTCCGCTTTCCTAAAAAATGATTGTTTGACTCAAGAACTGCTCAACAACACTAACTATTTTCGACTGCAAATTACTTGCTTGAGATAATTAATCCCTCATGTCTAAGCATATGAGATAAAAAATGAAAGAAATATATATGACTTTTTATTAGCATAAGTAATGTATTCAAATAAAGACTTGTAGTAAATGATGTTGAGATAGAATTGTTAGTCTTGAGAATTTTTGTAGAAAAGGGCAAATTGTCTTCCATTATGAGAAAGTAGAGGCAATAGTTGGGGGTTTAATCCATAGTTGTATACATTTGTTAATTGATGGCGGGATTCAGTACAACATTACTATGATTATTAGGTGAACACAAATGGTGTTTGCTCTTAACGAGTTAGTTTATATACTGCAATGCGAACCATGGCTTATGATGGGGTGAATTTCTTTCACTTGGATTCTCCTTCACTTTTCACTTCTATAGTGTCGCTTCACATCAATTACGAATCGGGAGAAAGATATTACTGCTTAAATGAGTCCGAACTTAACTCGAATTACTAGTCCTTAAATTGACTTAAGTTTTAGATTGAAGATTCATAAATGAGTTACGCCACTGATTGCAAATATTATAGTAATAGTCCACTTATAATATAATAAATTTTAGTGTACACATTATGACAAGTGAGAGAATCTAAGTATGCAATCACTGAATATGACTCTTGAAAGTGGCAACAAATGGCCAGTCACTCATTTTTCAACTCAAATGTGTCAGAAAACCATAATTAAAGATGAAATGTAAGCACAACAATAAAGTTAGAGCTGTTATAAATATTGTGTCTACAATACTAACTAGAGTTGGGTCAGTCAGTGATAGAATTGAGTTTATATGGACTCAATAGAGGCGTAAAATTGTTTCTTTCAACTCGATTCATGATTAGAGATCACATAAACAGCAATTCTATTGACTGAATTCACTTTGGAAACAATTTCAAATGACTTTGAGTTGAATTGATACAAATTAAGAATCGAAGAGTGCTTCTGAGACAACTCAACTCAACTCAATCACAAGCATGTAAATGGCGTTCAACTTAAACAAATTCTTCACATTTAGATTAAACTTATTGAATGATTCTTTAGGTTCTTATAAAATGATTAATGGATTAAATGAGAGAAAATGAATAGTAAATAATGAAAGAGAAATAAATTTGAACGGATGTTCCCATGACATGTTACGCCACTGTTGTACTCATGGAAACTAAAAGTGCAATAACTTTTGTAAAGCTTCGTTAATTCTCTCATCGAATAGGGTTTATTCAACAAATCCAACTATAAATACAAATGTTCACTGAATAAGAATATCATTTGTGAAATAGCAGTCTTCTCCCTATCGTCTTCACTGGCATTCATTTACTGACCATTCGAACCACTGATTACTATCTCTTGCTTATTCACTTGGGTCTCAACTGTGAATACGCTTACTTTAGCCTTATTTTCTATTTGTTTCCTTTGATGTATAGTTGGGGAGACAGTAATAGATTCAAGAATCAGTTTCCATTCACTACACTATTCACTACAAACTCAGCTTTTGAGTCTTTCATAAGTCGGTCCAAACTTTTACTTCAATAGTAATTATCATTATATTTCATGAAACATGACTTTATTTTCTATGAAAAATCATTCCATACAATTATATTTTAATGATGGCAAACAGGACTTCATCTTCATCTGAATCAAGATTGAAAATAATTCTCAAAGTAAAGTTTGACACATAAATGTTGAAAAATTGCTGTTCTCTTCTCAATGCTCCAGAAAATTCATTTTAAGCTCACTGAATATGTTTTCTATCAATTTCACACTATGGCTACCTATCATACGGTCTGACCCACTTCAACGTATTTAAGATTTTCTGAGGCCCTTAAGATTTTCTAAGACTTTATTAATAGCAAAAACTTTCGAATGGTTTTCTCTAATTATCTGAAAAGTATCCTATAATGTCTCGCAGACTTTTTATAGGAGTTT
>JAQFZT010002474.1:0-11529 GCA_034696325.1 Camisiidae sp. | reverse complement strand
ACATGATCAATACATGATCAATAGAAGTTATAATATGTAGAATAGAAGAAATGCCATAATAGCCGGTTTAGATCCCCGAACATATACCAATTTAACGGCTAATTCCCACCAAACCAATAGGTCCTCAAGTTTCGACAATACCCGCACCGCCGCCACGTTCGTCATCACGAATTAATCCTATCGTTTTGTCATCATTTGCAGTCAGACCTCCATCTTATTCTTCAATCAGATCCAATTCAGAACCTCCACCGTCAACAGCAAACAGACCACGTTCTACACCACCAGAAGGTATAACTTATTGAAAACACATTGTATTAGTTTATATTTATGACAAACCACTCTTTGTAAAGGTGTCATTCCTGATGGTGAGGACACAATGGTTCCTCCCTCGTCATCAACTTCTTCATTATCATCTGTTGGAAGTCAGGGATCTGTAGTTGAGAAACGATTCGCACAATCGCGTCAAGAATTGCTGGAACAAAGACATCAAGAACTGCTTAAGAAACAAAAACTACTTCAAGAACAATATACACGTCTTCAGCAGTTAAGTCGCGGACAAATTCCTCGCGGATTATTGAATGATTTGAAGAAAACGGGTTCTGAAAGTAATATTGTGTCAAAAACTTCATTCAATTTAAATACAGTTCAAATTCACGGATCTTTAAGAGATTTGGCAAATAAGACGACTAATGGAGTTATTGATAGTCAACAAAAAATATTTGAAACGGATATACTTTAAAAATGGTTTACATCTACTTATTAGTTACTAATAAACTAGTTATAAATTATTAATTGATGAAATTAAAGTTAAGTTTAATTATAGATCGTATTACTTTCACTATTAATTTATTGGTATTTAATGTGTTGAGCATTTTTTTATTAGTCCATTGTCTATAAGTTAATGTCATAATATTGAGCTTTAATTAATACTTAACTAATCATTTCGTCAATTATTTACTATGAGTTACTGTAAATGATAGTAAAGCGTGTTAACCAATGATCACTTTAGTCAACTATTCATAATTGAAAGCTACTTAAGTGGAAAAGCTTACAATCAGAGCTACACTAGACATGGAAGAGATGGATGTATTCGAAAATAACGATTATCATTATTAAATAATTGCTTTATCAGATTCTGTTTGGTTATGCATTTAATCGTACAATTATTATTGATAAAAAAACATGTTTTAAAACTCATGACCGGAATATACTTGATATTATTATCTTATAAACCTATACCGGTAATTTCATTCCAAAGAAATACTTAATTTTAAAATTTTAGTGCGAACTTAAATCAAACATTTAAGGGTTCGGAAAAGTTATGATTAAATATTGAGATTTGCGCAGATAAACAAATAAATAATGTTACACTGCATGGAATCTGCATGCAATTTATTAGCAAAGCAAAGTTGGATCAAAGCTTTCATTATGAATAGTTTGACACAATCATCAAAACAAACAATTACAGAGACCTCACTATTCAAATTGATGAGAAAAGAGAGAACTTTTCATTTGACTCAATTTGAATGAGATTTTTTTTACTATTAATGCTGTTTTTAGGAGTTATTATACTAATTACTAATGCTTAAGTAATTAAACTATTCATTAAAAAATATTTACACAAGTTATGATTTTTTAGGCTTTTTATATTTATTTAAATAATTTGTAATTAATTTCTCTTCATTTCCAAAGCATTCAATTCAAATGGTATTCAAATATTTCTAGAAAAGTTGTCGATAATATTATTTGAATATTTAAATTCAACTCAAACATACATGTAAACTATTGAGAGTTAAGCCCAACTATCAATAGTTGTTTTTGATATTATTAAAGTTTTATAAAACATGTTATTACATATAATAAGATTTGGGATATTTCACAACTTTCTAGATTTAACTGAAATACCATAACATTTGCAAACATTATTTGATCAAAAAATGCTCAAGTTTTAAGACAATTCAATTTTATTATTATGAGTTAATCTTAATTATAAATAAGTATACATTTATTAATTATGACTTATTTGAAAAGCTTTGCATAAAAGAGAATTATAAAATTCTAGTCAATTGAAAGACTTAAAAGGGGTTATTAAAGCACTAAAGAGTACTAAAGCGAACAAATAATAATATCATTATTAATAACTATTAGTTTAAAACAAATAATAAAAATGATGTACTGATAACTGATTTAAAATATAATAATTATTGATCTTTGATTTAATATTTAAAGGACATGACTTTGAAATAATTGTTTTGTTGGATTTTATTAAACAAACATTTTTTGAATAAGCTATAAATAAGTGTTTTTTCATTTAATTTGCGAAATAAATCAAAACTAACACTCGATTCCGTGAATGGCTTTCGAGTAAAGAGAACTATTGTTATCAGTAATCCATTTAATTTGCTTACAGTCTATGGAATTATTTTGTAAAAATATAATGGTTTTAATATTTCTATCAATTAGTGGTCTGAATATTCTTTCTGTCAAGTTCTTCACTCTATTTGACTCTAAATGAATTTCCATATTTGCATTCAAATTGTCGAAACAATAATCATTAAAACTCGAATCATTGAGTTTGTTATTGTTTAAGAATAAACGCAAACTCTTCACTGATTTATTGAAGTTTAAAATTGATTTTGATATTTGAGTCAATAGATTCGAATTCAAAGACAACTCATTCAATGATTCCAAATCTTTGAATGTGTTCTCACCAATAGTTTTAATTTTGTTGTGAGTTATGCAAAGTTTTGATAAATTAGTTAAACCTATGAAGTAAAGAGAAGACAATTAATTCATAGTGAATCAAACGTTCAATTTTTCAATTAGTTATTCTTGTTTTAAAGTTTTCAATCAATGATACAGAGCTTTTCTGCTTTAAATATGTAAACTCTGTGCCATCTCAAAAGGGTCTACGCATAACTCATTTCACTTTTGCCCACTTCAAGTACAAAATTTTTTTTCAATAATACCCACAAACAAATTGAAAATAAGTGCATTAAATAGAACTCGACGAGTCAAATCATACCATTTTTAGTTGCCATTCTTGATATACCCCTACTTTTGAAAATATGAAATCTATAAATATTCCACATGACCATCTGCCACAGCCTGGCACAAGTCTAGACCAAATACCAAATACATTATTTTACTTAATTTTGCTTCATTTTACTTTATTATAAATTTTGTATTCTCAAAAATGAGCGTATCTAATGAACGGATAGGCGGGGCTCCACTAAAAATGGTATGATTTTTCAATCCAGACCTCTCAAACATCAAATTTTTCAAAACACAATTTGATTAATTCCAATTCCATACATGGTATTAAGCCTTTCATATTAGAGTCAAGTTAATCGAAATTCTATACATCCAAAGTTTAATGATTATACAGCAGAGATGCGGATGGACCAGTCCAGTCAGGGTCCAAATTTTAAAAATTTCAAATGCAAGGGGGGGTCAAAACTATGCGGTTTTGAGAGACAATTATTTGAAAGAAAAAACTTTCCCGACAAATATTTTTCAAAAAAAAGAAAAAAAAATGAAAAACCTTCAAAAGCATTGGATGGTATATTTTCAATAGAATTCCCGTAAAGATCTATGGTTTCCACTGAACGCAAGTGTTTCAATGCCATAAAAATATTATCGGATGAAATATTGTTGATTTGTGCGTAAAAATATTTAATAGAATCTTTGGCATCATTGATGAAAGCCTTTGGATGAATATGAGTCAAATAGTTATTATCATTAATAATTACGGTCTCAAACTCTATATTTGAAAATATATTTTCTTCAATTTGTGTAATGTCTGTGTGTCTGATTTCAATCCTATAAAATGATTTGTCCCCTTCTTTTGCCAGTATTTGTTCCAATTTTTTAAAGTATTGGCCAAAATCAAAATTCTTAATGTAAACACATTTCAACGTTCGAAAAACATATAAGCCGTTTAGCATTTGATCGCATTTACACGGACTCAATAATTCAGATGAGGGACAAGGCTTTGAACTCAAACAAACAAAACTACATTTTAATAACAATATTATTAAAGATAATATAAACAAAAATTGTATTCCCATTTTTGACGATTTTCTCGTAATTTAATTTAAAAGAATCGAAAATACAGTAGTATTGGTTTGAAATTACAATTAAACTATTGTAAAACAGATGTATTGAATTCTCACAGTTCAGGATAAGGTTATCATAATTAGGTTTTGATCTTTTCTTTTGATATTTTTATAAAACAATTATCGATAAATTACAAAGAAGAACACAAGTCAATAGAAGTTTTATATGAAACCTTGTTCAACCTCAAAACGATATCCGGCCCGCCGACTACGACAATAATAATAATAATCTTTATTCAGCAAAAGCTAAGAATTCATAACATGTTGAATCTTATAAAACATCAGATAAAAAATTAACAAATTTAGTCCGATGCTTACCCTCAATGCGTACCTCAACCTAACTCATTAACTCATTTAGTAATGGCCAGAGTCGCGATTTCCGGGAAGTTCCGGAAATCAAATGAGTTTGAAAAACAACCGGGAATAAGATTTAAGCTCACGATTAAGTCCTTAAAGTATTAAAAGCCTAGTTTTGGGACCCCCCGCAAATCCCGGTTTTTGGTTTTCATTCCCTGATTCCCGGTTTAACTGTTTTAAATCCCGATTTCTACGAATTTAGATGAAAAACTAGTGTGAAAACAAAATTTTGAGATATCAAAAACTAACTTTGAACTCAATTGCAAATCCAATGAAAACTTTTAACAAAATTAATCTAAATTTGATATTTTTGTGAAAACTTTTAACAAGAATTAAGATTTGCGAAAATTCACTGCAGATGAGAATTGACATGATTTTTGTATGAAAACAGCTTGTGAACCTCTTGTTTCAGTTGAAGTTCTAAGATCTTTCTAAACTTATAGCCTATTTAAATCATAAAAGATATTATTGTAGTTTTTTAAAGAAAACATTAAAAAATTTATTATGTTAACATTTAATCATTTTATTTAGTATTGAATCTTAATAATGATCATGAAAATTACTCTATTTCAATAAAGAAAAAATTTTCACATTAAAATATTATTTTATTCTCCAGGAAATAACTTCCGGTTTTGTCCTTTTTCCTCCCGGATCCCGACCAATTTTGGCTGTTTTAAACTCTCGGAAATCGTGGCTCTGGTAATGACTTATTGTTAGGTCGTTCCTAACAGTATTCTTCCTAATTTTCCTCCTTAAAAAGATTTTCTTCATTATTTAAAATATTGAATAAAAAATTTCATGAATATATTTTGAAGTACTAGTTGTTAAAAGATTTTGCTAAAATATAGTCATCAGTTTATGATGGAATTCAATTTTAAGATTTAATACTATGCTATTATTTTTCCCCGAATTTCCTTTATATCGAGAAAGAATAACCTGACACACACAAACTCCTCAGAGATGGGCAGTAGAAACGGGGCCCGATTTTTAAATAGCAGTGGGGGCTGAACTCCTGTACTGCGACCCCTATTTCGGCTAAATTTTCTGGACTCTTTTCAATCCCCACCGATAATTCTGGGATTTGTGGGGGTACTGATGTGGTGAAAGGTTAAATGTAAAAATTGATTGAAATTTATTCTTTAAGCTTCCTCTTATATTCATCAAATCACTGGAACACTCTAAGGGCGAGAAAGTTTCACTTCGCGGGTCGCGGTTTGAAGTTTAATCAAAGTAAGTTTAATTAAAGTAAATCAAAGTAAATTAGAGTGAATTAAACTAATGTAAATTAAAGTGAAGTAAAGTAATTTCTTATACTGAAAATTATTCAATTTACTCTAGTTTTTGAGCAATTGAAAAGCTAAGGAAAAAAATGTCAAAACACGACTTTATTAATTGTTGTTCCACACATCTGAAACACAGTGTATTCAAGTTTTTCAAAGTGTTCTTCTTTATAATTTATCGACAAATAAGTTATTTATTGAGTTCAAACAAATAGTTGGTTTTCATACAGTGTTTTCGTGCGTGTCTTTAATAATGCAGGTTTTTAGTGAACTTTTATTGATCTCAATTTTCAATAGTATTATTTCTACGAAACAAATTAAAAATGAATATAACAATTGGAGAATTATAGGAGGTGTTCAGGTGACCAAAATTATTTTTGTGTTTGAAAATAACACACAAAAGTAATAAATGGGTGAAATACTGTCAACCATTTATTATTACAAATAAAATTAATCAATGGAATTATCCTTTTAATAATAATTGGATTACTTGTTAAGGCATATAAAGGAGAATTTCCACATCAAATGCTTATAAAGAAGAAAGACTCAATCGTATGCTCTGCTTCTTTGATCGATGAGAAATGGATTGTGACGGCCGCTCATTGTCTTACTTCCAATGTGGGCTCAAAAGTAATTCCTGAAATCAAAGATAAAGAAAACTTTGTGGTCAAAATTGGAGAATATAATACTCAAGAAGTGGATTCGAATAAGTTTGACGTTAATATAACAAAAGTAATTACTTCTCCATTTATTCTTCTATTTGGAGAACTATTTGAATTGAGTTAATATCTCAATCAAATTGAAATTAAGTTTTCTCACCCAATTTAAGCAAACTTTTAGTTTCTCTTTTACAAACTTATTATTTAGCTTAATATCATAATTAAAAGGTTATTCAATTGAGAAATGAGTCGTTTTTAGCCACCTTTACATAACTTGCCTGTACTGTATAGTATGCCTATTAGTAAATTGTAGTAAATGATACTTATCTACATAATTCTACACAATAAGATACTTATTTTTAAAAGAGCACTTTTTGTCAACAATAAAACTTCGGCTGTGATCATCGTAGAGAGACCAGACCGGCCTTATATGAATCAATATGAACCCAACCGTGCCTAAAGTTTTTATTTTATTTTTAAAAGTGGCTACTTTTCAGAATAAAAAATCCTGGTTACGCTCTCTGCTTATTTCTAATGTTTCATATATTATAAACAAATATGATATGCTGTGTAAAGCATAGCACAGGGATCGCGAACTTATTTAACTGCAAGGACCAGAAAAGAATCTAGCTTACAATTTTATTATTTCAGGCCTAAAGCCCGCAATTCTACCTAATAGTATACATGGATGTTAGAGTTGTAAAATATCGTAATTTACACGCGTGAATTACGGTAATTTACAGTAAATTAAAGCTAAACTACTGTAGCGCCATCTACATGTCAATTATGTAGTATTTTTGACACATATTTTTTTTATAAAAATTAAGCCTGAAAGTGTTTTTCATAAACTTATTTTTGAAATCAATTGCAAAAAATTTATAAAACATTTAGCGTATTTTTTCAAAACATGGTAGAATACACACAAAAGGGCACAACAGACTTATAAATTCTCGAGTTCAAAGTTTATTAGTTGTTGAGACTCATTTGAAACAAACAAATTAAGCTCTAATTCTGTTTCTTTTGAAAATATTGTCTTTGATTCTGATAAGACAATAATAGCGATATAAAATTAATCGTATTTTAATTTTTTTCGTTTTAATTTTTTTAATTTTAATCGTTTTTTTATTTGAATAAAATATAAATTACCTTAATTTACCATATTTTACCGTAATTTACCGTAAATTACATTCAATTTATAATTTACCGTAAATAATCATCGTTAATTGTATTGTATACATTGTTATTCATATATATGGAATAAGAATTATGAAAATCGTGTTTTGAAAAACTTTATGTTTGAAATGTATTAAAGAGGGTAATCTCGAATCTAACGAAACGAAACTAACCAAACGAATCTAAAAATAGGTGCGATCGATAGAACTCGACGAGACGAGTCGAAATATACTACTTTTAGTGGGTCCAATGCTCACCCGTTCTTAAGATTCGTCTACTTTTGAAAATATTGAAATTCAAAACATGATTTCGTTAACTCTTATTCCATATATATGAATAAGAGTGTAGTGAATATAAAATGTTTATGTAGATATTGGTTCATCCGAAATGGAACTTTACTAACAGACAAAATGATATTGCATTAGTTGAGTTGTCGGAAAAAATCAATTTCACAAATAATATAAATAAAATAGAGTTTACAAAGAGTAGTGACCATTTGGAGGGTCAAATGTGCACAATTTCTGGTTGGGGCGAAACTGGAACTGCTGGAGAAACTGTTATTATTCGGAGGGCAGACATTCCAATAATTGATAGCAAAAGATGTGCTCAACAATGGAAAGAATATGACATTTCTCGTAATATAAGTCCCAGTCAAATATTTGAGGGACAGATCTGTGCCGGAGATGTGCCTGATATTAGTACATGTCATGGAGATTCTGGTGGTCCTCTTCAGTGTTATATTTCTGGACATAAGGTTCTGGTGGGTGTTGTTTCGTTTGGTTACACTCAATGCAATGATCTTAACAGAGATCTATCACAAATACCTAATGTTTATACACGTCTTTCTTATTATTATGATTGGATTCTCTCTCAAATACATTCTAATAATAGCTATTAATTCGTTTGTTATTTATTTTTTGTTAATAATAAGTTTAATAGTAAAGTTATTTCTAAAACTACAGTGTGTTTCAGATGTATGAAACAAGAATTTATAAAGTCATGTTTTGTAAAAATTTTCTATGCTTTTCAATTGAAGCAGTATTCTTAAAATGAGACATAAACAATTTGAGTATAAGTCCGATTTTATACATGGAGTTCAAATCAAAATTATACTAACTGGCAATTTAAATGTACAGTAAAGGATAAATTTTAAAAAGTTGTGCATATATGAGTTGAAAAACTAAAAGAATCATTTCAATTACATAATAAACGTACAAAAATAAATTTTACGTTAATTTATTTAAAAATGATATTTTATTCAAATGATTCATCATATATGCATAAGATCAAAATATTTCTTAACCTATCTCTTGATAAAACATCTATAATAAGATTTTGATCACAACTAAGTGAAAAATACTTATCCCTAATCACAAACACCTGCATTTTGATCGCTAGCTCAAAACATGATAATAAAGCGTTTAATTGATGCTTTAAAATATTTCTTGAGTTATCTAACACTTAAATACCTCAAGAGCTGAGCTCAACTTTAAGCTTAATGTATAAATGCTGTACCGTATTTAAAGTATTCATTTTTTTGAAATTTTTTTCTTTATTTCAATTTTACTGTTATGTTTAATTGCTGCAAAAATTGGAAGTTTCATAATTTCAAAATTAAAACGGCAAAAAATGCTTTAAAATTTGCGATTATAATTGTAAATTTATACATTTTTCAATCTATATTTTCTTAATAAATTTTTGAGATCATTTTGATTAATAATTTAGCGCATTTCTGAAATTGTTTCATTTGGACATAATTTATGTACTTGAACTGATTCTTTTAGTTTTGCAACTCATATATGCACAACTTTTTAAAACTCACCCTTTATTGAGGATTAAAACTCTTTCTACTCCACAAAGTCCAGCACTTACCCCAAAACACCCTTAAGGCTATGATAAAAATTGGAATTTATTTGCATTATTTTGATTGAGACAAATTTTGATGGAAACTTGTTTCAAAGGTTATCGAGAAATGCAAAACTTCATTTAATTCTTATCCAAATTTATCATATTCATGTTCTATTCATGTTTAGTGGTCATGTACATTAAGGGACTCTCAATATAGAGCAAAAGGGTTCACGCCTTCTAAGAGTTCAATTTGTCATCTTAATTTTTTTCAAGTTTTTAAATCTATAAAAATGTCTTATAATTTCCAAAGAGCTGCTGTAATATTTTTAAAATTAGAGTTCATAATGAAATGAATTGATAATATCTAAAATATTTGGAATTGAGGTCTTATTAAAAAAATATATAAATTTTCGATGTTAGGGATTAAAATTAAAGTTCATAAATTATTAGTTTTTATTTATTTATTCGAATTCAAAATTTAAACTCAAAACTTTCCCTTCAAAAAGTTTTCTCTTAAACTTATTCACACTTTATCGTGAACTTGGACTTTGATTTGGGATTATAAGGGGTCGAGACAGACCCCATTGTAATCATGTTTGTGACCATTCCTCAATGAAAAGGACCCACATTTACGATGGCTTATGTCTGCTTCTTAAGAATACTGCTTCAATTCATTAAAAACTTAAGTAAATTCAAATAAATAAGAGTGAATTAGAGTGAATAAAATTAAATTAAAGGAAAATGAGGCAAATTAAATTATTTTCAGTAAAAAATTACTTTATTTCACTTTAATTCAGTTTAATTTACTTGAATTTAATTTGATTCCCTTTATTTCTCTTTAATTTAGTATAATTTTCTTAAGAATTGAAAAGCTTAGAAAAATTTTCAAAACACGACTTCTTGTTCCACACACATCTCAAACGGTATATCAATAAACAGTATAGATTAAGTGTTTTCCCATAGGAATAACATTGTAATACAAATTCAATACAAAAATACTTGAAGCATACTTTCTTACAAAATAAAGCTATAAATTATACGTCAAAACTTATAGCTTTATTTTGTAAAAAAGTATGCTTTAAATATTGTTGCATTCTATTTGCATTCTATTTGTATTATTACAGTGTTATTCCTATGGGAAAACACTTAATCACAAAACTGTGTTGTATTGTTTGCTATTTAATAATAGTAATCATTTTATTTGGTCAATGAGTTTGAGTCAAACACAACATTTGAGTGTCAAACACAATATTTGAAATGAAAACCATTTATCATTCTAATTAACCTTTTCTTATAAATGTTCTAAATTTAATTGAAATGATAATGAAAAACATGCCTTTATTGCTAAAGGCAATGACGGAGTTTTTATATACTGAGAAAATGACTCATAAGTAGGACTGAAAGCCATACATTTAATGTACTGCACTGTACAGGTATAGTATAGTATAGTATAGTATAGTATAGTATGCTATAGTATGAGTTAATACTTTGATGAGTTAATGAGTTGTTGTCCAACCCAACCGCCAACTTAAGTGGCCCTCATCAACATTGAAAGTATGCTATGACTAACAGCTGATATAGTGTACTGTAATGTTAATGATGTATCGATCACATGATTGACTGCCTTTCTTATACTTCTTATACCTATAGCTGTCATACTTTACATTTACTTTTCAAATATTATTTAAATGACTAATAGTTTAGAAAATAGTTTTAAAAAAGACCACAAAAACGTGTTTCATTTGTGGTCAAATCATAATTTTTATGATTGTATTTTAATTAATAATTTGATAGTAATTGCCATCCAATGGATTCCAATTCTAATAATTGTCTCAAAAATGTAAATAATAATAAAGAATTAAATTATGTTCCGATCGATCGGTTGTATGAAATCGCGCGACAATTGGCTCGCTTTGAATTGAATCATAATAATAATGAAAGTATTTCTCTTTTGGACACGAGTTGTGATTATTCGTCAATCCATAATAATAATTATTGTGAAGTGGTATCAGTTCCCACTTCAGCACATGTGGCACAGATTGTCGGCAAACAAGGTTAGGTTAAGTTAAGTTTAGGTTAGCTTTAGGTTAGCTT
>JAQFZT010002473.1:0-11532 GCA_034696325.1 Camisiidae sp. | reverse complement strand
TGACGATCTAATGACTGATCACTTGTATTAATCTCAACGAATTGAAGTATTGGCAAACCTGTGCATTAATTTTTTCTTAAATAAAGCTTTGTTTTCTAGTTTTAACCGTTTCTCTTCAACTTCAGCTATAAAGTACTTTTGGATCTCAAGCCTTCGGGTTTAAACGTTTACACTGAAAATATCTCGTTAAAAAGAATAAGACAATTTAGAACTGCTTAAAATTCATCGCTACCGTTATATAAAATAAATTTCGCATTTTTTGAAACTTTCAAACTAAATATAGTTAATAAACTCGTAATTTTGAAAAAATTGCAAACACTTCAATAATATATGTTTATTAAAATTATGAACATTTATAACATCAACAATTAAATGCTTCAAAACTCGATGAATTTTTTCATGTTTTTTGAAATATCGAGAAAGAGGCGAGACTCGAGAACCTGACTTCTCGAAAATACCAACTCTACTTTCTAATGATGAGCACTTTGAATGAAAATTTGATTGTCTAACCCTTTATGCAGGTTTTACAATAAGATGTTAAAAGTGAGCGCAATATGTGGTTGAAATGTGTTGCAGAGAATGAAGTTTTCACTTTGAAACGAAAGCAAATGTGTTCATTGATTTATACTTATAAAGTATATGAGGGGGAAATATTTTCTAAATAAATTGCAAATACTATGTTTGAATGACACGCCAAATATATTGCTCAAAAGTATAATGTTTAATAGGATTCGTGAGTAATAAAAGTGAATAATAAAAATGAGATTATTCGCATTCTTTATTTATAATTTTTCCATCAAATGTGGTGTGAAAACTATGCTATCAAAGGATTTTTGGAATATTCTTAGAAGTGTTGTATCTCATTATACAAGTAAAATTACTATATTTAATAAGATAATAGCTTTTGGGTGCTATAAATTTGGTTTTCTGTCAGTGAAATCTTTTAAATTGAAGAATTTAGAATCAACGTAAACCCTTTTACTTATGAGAAAATTATGTAATTTAATTGTGTAATTAAACTTAAATAGTTATATATAAATGCCGAGAGACTTTTGAAATATTTTCCCTTTCAAAATAAATTATAGATGTATTGAAACTCTTAATTTGATAGAAAATTTAGTGACATTTATTTCTTTTCATTGCTATAAAATATAAGTTTTCCACTCCTTAACATAAATTTAAAATTAAAATTTATGATTTAATCATCGGTTTAAGTCATTAATGAATTTGAAGCTTGAATTTGTTTGATTTTAATAGATTTGAAAAGAATACATTTGAGCGTAGCCTAACTTCTGTTAAGATTTGGTATAAAGTTGTATAAGAACGAAATTTTACATGAAATAAAGGGTTATTATGATGGATGAAAAGGGCTTTAGCAATGAATATGGATCAAACTTGTTATCCATGTTAACCATGTTAAAAGTAGGAGCGCCTTATACTCGGAAACACAAAATAAGTTATTAAAATAGCAATTTGTCAAATAAATAGAAATAATTTTATTCAAATATAAAGAAATTTCAAAAGAATTCAATTAGCACACCATTGATGTGAAATGCCTGCAAATATTTTTCAAACAACTTAAAGTGTACATAAGAGAAACAATGGGCCAATTAGGTTGGGATTCAAAAATCAGAAGCGTAGACATTCAACGTTTGGAGTGTTGCACTTCAATGATGAGTGTATTACACCTCACTCAAGAAGTTCGGGACTCTTAGAGGACGTTATTGTTACTCAATGGCCTTGTCTTCAGCGGTGTCATTAGCTTTAGTGCTTTAACCCTTTATGCATTTCTTACAAATATAGACATAAACTTCGGAAAAGTATTCTTTTCTTCGTAATTATAAAGTGATAGAATGAATGCTAATTACATACCGTTTTAACTCCAATTAGGATAATATTCCGCTTTTACAAGATATTAAAAGTTTATAAACTATATTCATATATTTGAATGGCACAAATAATTTACTTAAATTGATTCATCAATTAAAACTAAAATTTAGTTATTTATTGCTTAATTAAAATAATTTCTGCTAAGATCACAGCTAATATCCATGACATTGACAATGATTCAAATGATACACTAAACTGCATATCACTAAATTAGAAGCAAGATCTCTATAAACTTGTTCACTTGTTGGTGTCTTAACTAGAAATACTTAAACTTAGAGTATACAAACTGAGAGTACCTGTAAATGCACTTGTATAACAGGTAAGCCTCTTATTCTTCTTCTGATACTTCTTGTTATCTGTCGAACCATAACATAAAAGGACGGCCCAAATGAGGACCAGAAATCCTTATCCATAATGATTTATTTATTCATAATAAAAATTTCATAATCAATAGTAACGAAAAAGTGAAACACATATTATCAAGAGTTTAATGAGTTTTAGTAAGAAAAACAGCATTAAAATAATAGTTGAACTTTTGGCATATTATTACTATATTTAACAATAATGAGTGCTTTGTAAAGCAATAAAAGTAATAAAAAGAAAAATTATGCCACTGTATTCAAGCTAATGTGTGAATTTTTGCTAATAAATAGCAAACAGTGTTTAATACCTTCTTCAAGGCAACGACAATAACAATTTTTCAGATGTCTTTATTATTGTGAATACCATTTGATTTTTTATGTACTCCAAAATAATCACTATTTGTGAGAGTTGAATGCTTTCCATCAAATAAACGTCAATTTTTCCATCAGTGCTATCTTATAGCTTAAGCATAAAAGTTGAATAAATATTAATTAAGAAATCGTTGAGAAAACTTAGATATAATTATATGAAAATGCAATAAAAGAATGGTCTGTACTGATAGTATGAAATAAATGTGAAGGCATTCCGGCGCCTCAAAAATTTTCGCATCATTTATAAAATTTTCACATGGAATGATAACACTTTATAACTGTTTAAGAAACTTTTCATAAAGCAATCTTGCGAAATGTGTTCATTAATCTTCTTAAAAAATGGCCAAAACTTATTTTCTGTGTAACTCAAGGAAATAGATAATGTTGATTATTGACTATTTACTATTATTATATCAAATTACTAGAAGCCAAGTTCTGTCGTCAGGATTAATAACTTACTACTTAATACATCATTACTTTATTATGTTTACTAAACTGTAATTCAAATTTTGATTCATAATATTTTGTATCAATTATGTTGAATTCCTTCCTGATATACAAAGTTAAGTCAATAAATTATGACATCAATTCATAAGTGAAAAGCTAATTGAAGCTTTTTATCAATACTTATAATTATAATCTATAGTAAATCTTTAATATTTAAATTTGAATACTTAGACATGTTTTTTTAAATTTGAAAAATGATAAGATCCATGATTACAGCCATTTAAAAGCTGTATTAAAACTGGAAATAAAATAAAGTAACGGTTTAGGCAGTGAACAGCTATTATCTGATAATTAAGTGAAACACTTAAAGTTATTCGTTATGGGATAGAAAAACCAGAAGCAATACTCACGATGAATGTCATGAACATGACTTTGTTAAACATAGTGAGAAAATAGGCGAAACCAATCTAATGGACAGAAGAGTGACAGATCGAGTGCAATGCTATTTCGCTGGAATGATAATATTGCTTTTGGGCTCAATTTTGACAATTATTTTTTTATATAAAAACATCAAATTGTCGGTTAGTCTCCGGATCATATATTGATTGAACCTATCTATAGATCTAATGTTTTGCATATATTTCACTGAAGTTCAATCGGTTCGGCGAAGCGGAAAATATTAGAGTAGAAAAATGCAATATTATAAGTGATCCATATTTTCAAGTTAATATCAGTAGGAGATGTTCGAGTCCAGTATCAGTGAAAATTGGTGGCTATACAACCATTTCTTCCGTATTCATAAGAGGGAGAATTGGGTGAAATCGAAACAGTATTCTTCCTAAAAGGTTTAGAGTTAACTCAAAGTACAAGAACTACACTTTAGAAGAGAATGTCACGCTCTCTTCATTAATCTAGCGGTTAAACATACAAGACAAATGCTCAAAAGTAGTGATGACTACACACCTACTGAATGGTAATGCATGTTTGCAGATGAGTTTGCAGATGTTTTTCCGCACATTTCCTACTAGTATTAGCATTGAATTAATTTAATTAATATTCAAAAGTTTCATGAAAATTCTTGTTTAAAACTCACCTTTTTTCGATTTTTTCGAACTAGTAAATTATGCAGATATTAAAGAAATACTTCTATAGAGCAACTTTAATATCGTGCAGTTTTAAGCCGAAACATAAAATATTAATATTTATTAGAGATTGTGGCCAAAAGGATCTGTTAATTACAAAGTAATACCTGTGGAATCGCCTAAAGGATAGATTTAAATTAGTTATTCCGTAAAACATTTACTCAAATACAATGTATTTTACAAATCGAGCGAAATGAATATTTTACACCAGATCCTTATCTATTAAATAACTAATTCGAAAGATGATAAGTTGAACTTTCAGGTAAAAAATTTTATTAAGATAAAAGTCTTCACTAAATTATAATTATAAAATAGTTCAAATCACTGCGTTTCACTTTAAACAAAGTTCGCGGAAATCATTTTTGTTAAATAAGTCAAATGAAACAAACGAAAAGTGAACATTGTGTAGGTTTTTACTGGTTTTATGGATATTTCATCGATAAAATTTTCTCCTCAAATCATTCAAGTTTTTTCTCCGTTAAAATCACTGAAAAAATGCGAATTCGAAAGTTATAATTCTTATATTTTCTAATATTGAAATCAACCCTCATCAACTTAAGTTGGTATTGTATTGTATCTAGCCTTGTTAAATTTGCTAAATTTCTCCAGAGCACAGTGTAAAATTAAAAAATACAGAAAAATCTTCTAATACATTAGGTTCTCCTAAATAGAGTATCTTATATTCATCATAATTTAAATATTTTCTAATTATTTTCTAATAATCTAGTATTATATTCAATTGGTAACAATTTATTAATGGAAAGAAGTTTTGCTTTGAAAAATTTACTATATTTTCTATGAAAAAAGTGAGTTAATTGAACGTGTATTTTCGAGAAATGAGATACTACTGTATTTTTTAATATATTTTTAAAGTATTTAAATTTGGGTTAATTTATAAATGTTTAGTTATATTCATTAATTATGATTTTGCAAATTTTTATTCAAAAATACGAGTTTATTGATTTAATTTAGATTCAAAACTAATTTGAATTTCATTATTAAATCTTCAAATTTCGCTTATAGTTAAATTTTCACTGAAATAAGTATCAAATACTAAGATCAAATTCATAGAAATTAATTTCGAAACTCGAATGAGTCTCGAGGCTGACTTCGATCAAGATCCAGACTCGATATCGAGCTTTAATTTTAATTAATTTGAAAAAAAGCTGATGAAACAGAACGAGTTTATACATTCGGACTTTCTGTCTGGCCGTCAGTAATGAATATAATATGATGAGAATTGTGTTGTTGGCAAAAAAATGATAAATTTTATAATTTCATAATTAAATATTATTAAAGTGATTAATTGTTGCAAAAAACAATAATAAGCAAAACTTTCACCATATAACTATTTGCTCAAAACTAATTATATCCACGAGTTATACACTAATACTAAGTCAGTCTATTTTAAATTTCATATAAGCATGAAATTCAAAATTTAAAAATTATTGATTAGTTTTCACATTTTGGCTCTAGAAAAACAAATGAAAAAATGATTTTCCATTTAAAGTCTTTAGAAATATTTCTAGTTTTTCATAAACTTGAATTACAAGAGCTGTTTTTTCTCATTAATCAGCACAAAAAGCGATTTGAATATCTCTTTAGAAAAAGGTCACTTAAACTAATACTTCTTGAAAGTTTTTCTTGAATGCAAAGTACAATTGCTCGAAGAATACTGAAATTATTAATAAAAATAATTCATTTGAGCACTAAAGGCTTTTATTTGTGGTCTGTTTAAACTATATATCTTTTAATCTCTTTTATCAGTACAGAATCGCAACTCTATACTAAGGAAATGCCTGTATTCGTTTATCCAAACATTCTTCCTATTCTAGTCTTAAGTTAAGTAAACTCAAAGTAAAGAAATTCTCTAAATGCACTTTTTCAACCTAAGGTTATATAACATTTATGATCATACTGTTTATGATAACATTTATAAAATATGTAACACATCTCTTAGAAGAATTTCATTAAGGGGATCAAATCAGAGGCGCCCTAAAGTCCAACACTGACCTGGAGACCGCCCGCTGTTAGCATTCATCCAACTTTTGATAAGAAACTTCTATTTGTGAATTTATTTGATTTTATGTCAACTATTTTATCCTTTTTTATTTTTCAAAATTCAGAATTTATTAGAATTTAATTGAAATAAATAATGATTATTTTGTACATTATTATTTCAGTAAAAGTCAAGTATTTACAGGTATTTCAAGAATAAATAATGAATAAGTTTAACTAGTATTATAATATTATACTATTAAATCTATATTGTGTTTTTAAATAAAGAATTCAAGTTTGATGCTTATCAGCCATCTATGCAAACATTGGTTTACACGTGAGATAAGACTAACTTGTAAGTTTACTGACTACTGACTTTACAGTAAGGTATAACTCAGGTGAAGCTTCAAGAACATCAGATCAATTTACATCAAAGTAATGAAGGCATTCTCATGATTCTTATTAAAACGTTTAATATGATTACACGAGCGAAATATTTAAAGAAAATGTAAACTCAAGTGGTCTATAAAGTAAGAAAAGCTATGAAACTCGCACATGAGCTCATTAACTATGAAAGCAATAAATAATTTTTGATTCATTCTCAAACCTAAAATATTTATAAATGATAACTCCAACAAAAACTGGAAAACCCACTTCTATAAACTCGCTTTCGAAGTTATTTAAACACAAGCCATTAAATTACTGAACAGAGGCTTAAATTAGATATTAAGGCTCGAATTTTGTCATATTTAACAGCAATTATTTAAAGTTTTACTTCAACAACTCTAAACAATCTTCAATTCTCGATTAAAGCATATTTTTGGGATCAGATAAGCACTTATTAATTCAAGTTTACCCACCGATTCTTTCCTGAGATCATTGAATTTGTTTGGCTTGAAGTTATTAATGAGTTAAGAAGCTTAATAAAATTTCAATTTTCTTCAATTTAAAGGTCAAAATTTTATTCATAAATTCATTCAATTTCAGATTATATTAAGCTCCTCTCTCTTGTCATAATTATTAAACATTAATATTGTTTATAATAAAATTATATTCAAAATATACCGGTATTAGTAGTCATTGAAGAAAATTCAAATAAGTTTTTAGTGTGGATTCGCTTATCATAAGCGAAAAATCGAAATTAAGCAAAATAGAAATCTTAAAAGCGAAACTACTTTAGGTTTTACTATTAATATTTATTTTTAATATTTAAGTATACTTTAAATTAAATCTGAAAACTAATTTATTTTGAATTATTCATCGAATAGTTCGCACTCCGACTGTTTGATTGGAAAATTGTGATGTATTATCCGCATCCGCTGGATTGTTATTTCTTTTATGTTCCCAATCAAACTTTGTTTCACTATCTATTTCAATGTTATTAAAACAATTTTTCAAAAAATCATAATTAGGATCTGATTCAAACTCCAGCCTTCGAACATAACGCATATATTTAGCAAATGATGAGGGAATTCCATCACAAAGTTTTTCAACAGTGGTCTCTATTTTAAGTTTACCAATTCTGCGATATCTTTCTTGTGTTTCTCCTCTAAATCCCTGCCACGGAAGCGAACCTTTTATGAAGTAGATTAACATAAATCCAATCGATTCCAAGTCATCTCTTCTGCTCTGCTCTTTTCCCAAATGACTCCAAGAACTGATATATCTTGGAGTTCCAATGAGTGATTTACCGGTTCTCATTGGTATGTGCTGTCCAGTCTCGAGATCAATATATTCTTTAGCCAAACCAAAATCAATCATATGAACAACATTAGCTTTTTTAGTACCGGCTCTTCCGAGGAGAAAGTTTTCGGGTTTAATATCACGAAAAATGAGTTTTTTATTGTGAATGTATTCTATTATTGATAGCAGTTGTTTCGCAATTCTGACAGTCGTCTCATCACTGAATTTTTTATCACACAGAATAAGCATTTTCTCGAGAGACGGACCCAATAATTCCATCACTAATGCATGGTATAGACCACACGGTCCAAAATAATAAACTTCAGGAATTCCTTTTCGCGAACCGAGTATTGAATAGAAGCGAAATTCTAGAGGTAATTGAGGCGCTTCTGTGTCTTTTGATTCTAATTTTATGGCAACTATTTGTTTGGTATGAATATTGGTTCCAAAATGAAGTGTTCCGAATGCGCCTATAATTTTAATATATATTTCAATGGTTTTTTAGCATTTGAATGAAATTTTTCATTTAATTATTTATTACTATAACTCTTACAATACCTTCTGCTATATAATTATCCACTCGATAAGTATTTTCTATGATTAAACCTTCAGTTGATGCTGACCTGTCAGCCATTGCTTCGGAATTTATGAGAATTCTTTGAATAGCTGTTAAATAATTTCTTAAACATTTGCCTTTAAATTTCGTTGAGTAATAAAACTGATTCACTGTATGAAAACTGCATTTTTCAACCGTTTATTTTTGTTTTTTCAAATATAATTTCGATGAAAGCTATTGATTGCGAAAGCTATAAAGCATTCTTGAATCGAGTCAAATATTAAATGGTTTTAAACTTCACTCTTTAGAGACATAAAAAATCCTATTTTTTATAAGCACAAAATCCGATCGAGGAATTGAGCCCCAAGTCTTCCAATTAGACTAATATTGTTTAAACTACTATTCGAAACCGCAACTTATATTGAATAAGTTCTAACATTGAAATGAACTAAATTCAACTTTAATTTTACTAAATTGATTGAAATTGAAATTGAAATTGAAATTTTACGAAATTGATAAAAATTACGATAAAGTCAACTTTAAACGAATAGGAAAGTAACTTTAGAACAAATTTAGTTCATTTAATTTCAAGATGCGTTAACTAAAGATGGAAAAAGTCATACAGTATTTAATTGAATGATTTTTCCCTTTTGATTACTAGAAAACATGAAATTAAACCCAAAGTATTTTAAATAAGGTTGAATTTTTAGCAAATTAAAAAGTGATTTTATCTAAATAATTATAAGCAGAAGCTTTTCGGTCAATGGCTCTGCTTTATTAAGATAAACTTTCCTTTATTTTTATTAAGTTAAAGACTTTTATTTGATGTTCTGAATGTTTAAACTATTTGACAGTGAACATGAGCACTGATTTTGATCAAACTTATCATAAAAGGGACCGCAATTACAATTTGAAGTGCTGTTTTTCTATACGGCTCCTTAAGTATGACAGCTATTAAAGTTGATGTTAATAATGCTTTGGACAATATTTGAACCCTTTTTATTTAATGAAAGTATTGGCAAACAATTGTTGTAAATTAAGCTCAAATTTACGAATAGTTATGCGCAGACAATGGTTATGTTAAATAACAGATGAATAGCGCTTTATCTTATTGAGCCTTTATAATGAAGAGCACTTCCAAAATAAAGTTTAATATTAGTTATTGTGCACTTTAATAATAGTTTATAAGGTTAGGTAAGCCATAGCTTAAGCCCAGTACCAGTCATCAGAACGCTTTCCACTTGATTGGTTACATCTATTATATCAATATTATTTTCTCAATCATTGGCTTCTGACTTAGCGCACAAAGTGAAGGGTAAAGTTTGATCCCTAGAAACATCCTGATCCGTACAATATAACCTCAACTATATTTCAAGTTAAACTGTATGAGAACATCAACACTAGATAAGGCAATAAATTAGCCGAATTGTTGACTCGTGAGTATCTCCAAATACTAATGAGCTAACAATTAGGCCCAATTTATTACCGGAATCTGATTCAACACTAAAGCTCTTTACTTTAAGTTCAGTATTTAATTAAACTCATAAATCATGACAATTTTCAATCACTTCTAATTTAGACACAAGTGTGTGCAAAGATGAAGAAAACAAAAGCACTTCCGGACAAAAGAATTTCACGCATACATTACTATTCAGAGCATCCTATATAATATTGTAGAACAGAATCTCATCATTTATAATGCAATCATAATTACTAGTATCAAAATAATAACCTGCTATCAAAAATAACTTTAATTTAACTTCTTTTGGAAAATTAATTTGTAATATATTTATTGACAAAGATTTCAATTATCATTCAAAACTTGCTCAAAAGCATTTGAACCTAAACTTCGTTTAACTTAAACCACAAATATTTGAAAAAATTGCTCATTCAGTGCAACAGTTTATATTTGACAGACAAACAGACCGGACAGAAGTACGAATAGAGTTAAAAACATTTATTTATTGCTTAACTTGATTTTACTTGTGATTTATGTGAGAAAACAATTTTTTAACATTTCGAAAATACAGGTATCATTACTAACTACTAAAGAAAAACACTACTAACAAAATGTATTCAAATATCATGAATATTCATAATTATGTTCAATTAATATTCCGAGACATAATCGAGAAAAAATGTGTCAAAGATATGAAGTTCTTGAAATTGCTTGTGCTGTCGGAAGTGTTTCGAAATAAGTTATGTTTAATTCATTCAGTCATTGAATTTATTCCAAAAAGATAGCTTTGATTAATTTGAATACTTAATAAAACTAATCAAATAACAAATTGAATTAATATAGTTTTTTTGAAATAAAAACAAAAATGTGTTCTAAAATAAGTGGAAATATTTTTCAAATTTGACAATTAAGGAGTCAATAAATTAAAAACCATTAATTATTCATGGATTTTAAATATTAAATATTCTAAAGCAGATATGAAGTGATAATTGAAAACCTATTTAAATGAGAAGTAATTTACAACTGATTACATTGAAATGTAAAAATTGATTTTTGCTAATCATTCCTGAAGTTTGCCGATAAAGTTTAAATTCTAATTATTTTTAATCTTTGACCGATAAGAAATCTGTAACTTTTGAATAGTTTATCAAAAGGTTTTAAATATTTCTTGAAACTAATCAATATTAATCTTGTCATTTGTTCCATGAAAACACATCATAAATCAATGTCTTAATAGAGAACTCGATTAAGAAGTTCTGTATTTCATTTACAGTTTGAATACTTCAGTATCTTATCTTCTTATTGAATTTCAGTCCAAACACATTAATGATAATTTTTAGTGGAATTTCAATAGTATAGCATAAGATTACTGTACACTCCGGAAGTGATGCGGATTCATAAGGATTTGATAACTCATAACCACTACTCAATGCTAATACTCATTATTACTACTCATTAACGTTTCAATTTGTAAGTTTCCCTCATGTTTCATCTGAGTTTATCACTTGATCTGAAGGGATCTCTGCATATCTTTCATCGGTTAACTGTACTGTTAAGCTAACAGTACTATTAATAGAATTATTCATACATATTATAACTTACAAATATGGTCTACACTTTTCA
>JAQFZT010002472.1:0-11534 GCA_034696325.1 Camisiidae sp. | reverse complement strand
CATAGCAAATGACCCATTACTTAATTGAATATATATTAGAGATTTGATGAATTTACAAACACTACAGCAAATTTGCGAACTTTCTGTAACACAAACCTATTTTACATTGAAATTCAATGATTGAATCTGTAATAACTTGATTCTTCTTTCAAATGACAACAAATAGACAAAACATATATTAAGGCGATCAATACATACATCATTACTAAATAAATTTGCAGTATTCTAATGGCTATGAATAGTATCATTCAATTTAAACAAAGTGTCTGATGGGATAATTAAATATAATTAGAATGTGAAGTGCAAATGTACTGTTAAAGCCATCACAAATGACATTAATATAGTTTGCAATTTCATAATTATCAGCGATATTTCCCGAAAAAGCTTCAATTCATCAGTTTGTTATTTATTATTTATGGGTTACTATTCGTTACTTTCTGTTAAATTAAATCAATTCGACAACTAATAAGAAAAACTAGTATAAAAAGGCAGAACTCAACGAAACGAATAACTTTCAAACACAAGACTTTCAACTCAACGATTCAATGAATATATGTATAATTAATTATCATTATTTAATTATATTTTAATGCATCAGTGATTAAATTTTCATTAAAATTCAATTAGAAAAAACTTTTAATCCCATTTTTACCGTTTACGCAACTTTTTTTCTTGATAAAAAGCTAGCTTTAAAGCAGTGTTGGGAATGTACGCCGAAGGTTGTATACCATAAACACTTGTGACTTACCTGTGACCTTATCCCTGTGACCTTACCTGTGACCTTACCTGTGACTGGAGAACCCAAATGAAAACTTGAAATCCCATTTTTCTCGCATTCTCTTTAAAATAATCTTATCTTATCTATCAATTTGTTCAATCGTGAAATTTTTCATATCTTTTTGGGATTCAATGAATCAAATATATCAGGGATTGTTCAACAGAAATACAGTGTTAGAAAAATCAGTTCAAAACATCATAAGTTTGATACTCATTATGCTATCAAGCCTTCGGAGTACAACTTGAATCTTTTGAGGTTGTTTTAAAGACCTATGATTTCATATATTATGTCATTGAGTTTTATTATACAACTCATAATAATTAAGTTATTAAAAAATTGAAAAACT
Source organism: Camisiidae sp. (assembly GCA_034696325.1). Lineage (NCBI taxonomy): Eukaryota > Metazoa > Arthropoda > Arachnida > Sarcoptiformes > Camisiidae > Camisiidae sp. Next base: position 10,410 of record JAQFZT010002472.1, on the reverse strand, counting down.
TTCAATTAGTCTCATTCATCTATTTTATGTCTTTTTCTAAATGATTTATAAGCCCTTAATTTGAAATTAACTCGCAATAAATGCTTTAACACTTGGAGTTTAATGTGTGGAGTAATTATAATTTAATTAGAAGTGCAAAAAAAGATTAAGTCTTATATTTTAAGCTGAATCACTCTTATCGGCTTTAAGAACAGTTTTTCTCTCAAACATATATTAGATTGCGATCAATTGAGACATTTTTTGTGAATTGAAGCTTAATTCTCAAATAATTGTTAGAAAAATAATTACTTTCCAAAAGTTTTCAACTAAATAAGTCAATATAAACTCAGTTTAATCTCAATTTAAATGCTAACTAATGGATGAATGATTTATAATTTCTGAAAACCTTTCATGAAAATTGATTATTTTTATAATTGAAAAAAGAAAAAATGTTCTAAAAGACTATTTGATGATTGAGAAAATGAAGAACTTATAGCAAAAAAGGACATTTGAATGAATTATTGCTTGAGTGAACAATAGGTGTTGGTTTGCAAGAAGTTTCTCTAAATTTATAGTAAGACTTATATTGAATTAAAGCGATTGATTGAAAGTTAACTTAATACAAATGTGCGATTAAATACGTTTAAGTACAGAAACAACCTTTGGTTGAGATGAAGAGTAAGAAAATTAAGTTCAATGGATGTAAATAAATAAATAAATGAGTTCTTTGACTATTATCTTGAGCTAAACTCAACCGATTATTGAACTCTGTTTTTATTTCAAACCTAATGTAATTACACGTCAAACCTTTCGTTAATTTGTTTGCATTAATTTAATTGAATTAAATATTTGCAACTTTAGTAATTGACTCATTATTTATTTTTGTAATTAGAACTGTTTGAAGAATAGTTTTGTTTTTATAAAATATAAAACTTATGACTGAATTTCACGCGATAAGTAATAATAAGAATCGCTCTTTGAATCGTTAATAAAGTGCATAAATTGTAAACGAATAAAAAAATTTGAGAGAACCTGAAGTTGAAAAACCTATTGATTTATAATTTAAATAAATATTTAGACTCAATTAAGGCACGCTTCAGACGGTTGAATAGTTATAGTTATAGTTATAGACAATCGAAGCAATGATAAGCTGAAAAAGTAGTCATACATTGTTTGATATAAATGTACTTATGATTGAAAATGTTAAAAGCTTTGAAAGAAACAGAAATGCCTCTCACACTGTGCTCACACTCCTTAATATTTCTATTTACTAGTATAATAACTAATCAATATTTCTCAATGCATTCTAGAAGTGATGCTAAACAACAAAATGTTTTTGCAAAATGAATTCGAGTTTATAGACAAAGACTGATAACTCCAATTGATCTTTTTGTTGTTGAATATAAATAGAAACTCGAGTTGGAGTTGACGGAGTTGACGGATTTGAATGATTTGATTTATGCTTATACGACATTTCTGTGCTTTTATTGACAAAGATTTATGGGTTCAAATGAATCTTAATCATAGATATTGATTCAACTTAATAGAAATCTCAGATCGATTAAGGGATAATTGCTTTCGAAGTATAATCTAAAACACAAGACATTCGACGAGCAGATGATAAGTTTTCAACATATATTTCAACTTAATCGTAGTGTTTCAATGACTTGAATCTTCATATTTCTAATCTATTTCGACACATGTTCATTACACAACCCTAAAGTCTATAGAAAGTCATTTAGAAATATAATACAGTGTTTTTCATTTGATAATTAAGTTCAAAGTTTTGCAACTAATAATAAGCTCTCGTGACATTCTAGCATAAAAAAGTTAGCCTCCAGTCATGTCTTATCAATTTTCACAATATTCTATACATATTATAATAATTATGTTTAAATTTCCAAATGTTTTAAACTTCTTTTATTGAATTTGAAATTTTTTATTTATTAATGATTGAGATTTGAATGACTCCTGTCTACACAATTCCTGTTCATTGACATAACTTTTGATTTCACTCATTAATCAGGCATCAAATGATGTATTTTCTTGTTTACTAAATATTTCTGTACAAGAAATCACTATTTAATCAGAAATACAATCGAATTAAAAAGTTAATCAAAAGCTCAAAATGAATGAATTAATTGAAAAAATAAACGCGAAATGATTTCAAATTCGAAGATTGAAAAGCTTTGAAACTTGAAATTTTCAGTCATATCTACGAATGAAAAAGTTGTGTACTGTGAAAATGAGTAGGAATTCGTCAAAACTTATAAAGATGTCAATTGTGTAGAACTCATTAAATAATCTTTTGATAGAAAATTAAATTAAATGTCAGTTTGAATACTTGTTCAGTGAATAGACTATTGTTTGAAAATAGAAAACAGCAAAACATTGAAAGTTGAGTTGAGTTGCGATTGAGAATTAATGACATATTTGTTATGACTTGCTTTCAATGCGCTCTTATATTACTTTCAATATTGAAACTATTATTTGGAATTAATTTCATGACATAATTTCATACAAAAGCAAATGAATGAATAATTCAGTCAATGTTAATACAGAAGTAACTCTAAGCTATGAATTAGGATTTAAATTGAATATTGATCTCTGAATTGATTCATGAAAACATGTAGAGAGTAACCAAAGTAACCAAAGAGACCAAACCTATCATTTTTATAATAAAAGCACAAAATATCCTTAGTTTAGGCGTTTTGAAAATATGTGAATACTTTAATCGTAAGATTGAATTATTTTTTACAATTTTAAACAATCAGTGAATGAGTTTTTGACCACAACTCAAATTACACCAAATCATCAAAAATGATAACAAGATTCAATTCTTTCATATCAAATGTGATCAGCTATTGAACAAAATGTTTAATTATAAGTTTAACTCTTGAGGTCAATGAGGTCAATGAGGTCAATGTGACTAAAGATTTTTAAGTACTCAAAACTTGTGCTTATTTTGAATTTTATTTAGGGTTTACTATCAAGAAAGTAATCGACTGTTTAATTAAATTTATAAGTTATACAAACCTCAAAACTTGAAAGCAAGTTATTTTATGAGCTGAAACGATTCAGACTTCAAATTGATTACACTATATATGCGTTCAAGAGTTGAGTCTATCGTGAAAATGCAAAACTTAGATAATGTTGAGGGAGAGATAGAATTTGATTGAAAAGATGCACAAACTTTGACTCCATTAAAATCATCTAAAATGCTCTTAAATGTTTGCGTGAGAATTGATATGCTTTTCAACTCTCAAAACTTTACATGATTTGCTGAACAATGTTTTTAATACTTGAGAATTAAGTTTACTTTACATTATAGGCACCAAATGTACACTATTCTGACTAAACATTTTCAATAAATACCCATTTTATCATCAATCAAAATGTATAGTCATTTAAAAGCAACACAAAGAACTTGGAGCCAAACTCTTTAAATTCTAATTAAGGTTTATATCATTTCTGTCAAGTTCTTCATTAATCGATAGTACAAGTTATTATCACTTTGAAGTTGAAATTAGATTTAACTTGAGATATGATAGAAATAATTTCTATTGAAGTAATTGAAAATCGATGTGATCTTAATGTGATTAATCTGTGATATTATTTGAATCACAAATTATTTCTTAAAGAGCTTTAAGAGAGTAATTGCTATCTTAAAGTTTTTATGACATAAAGAGCTCTTAGATTTTGAAACATGTCCTTAACAAATGTCCGTAACTGTATAGTCGAAACTCACAATCAATCTTAATATGAGTTGAATAATATTATAAAAATAGCTATAAATAAATATTTTGCGAGTTTGAACTATAACGGTTACATTGTTTATTAGGATAATATTTTCAGGACTCACAAAAGTTAATACACGGAATAGATCTTAAATGAGACATTTTTAGCAGTTATGCCTGAAATATGCGTTTATTGAGAGAAATGTGACTAAACTCGACATCTTGATAAATATTGATATAACTAATTCATAATAATACATCTTTTTTCGACATTTCAGTCAATGTTGACGAAGATTTGCATTAGTTTACCGAATGCTTCGTTTCAATATATAATCTTAAATACATGTTTATAATGTGTATAATTTAGTCACAATTTTATATTTTAAATCAAAGGCTTTCAATTCGTTGACCCAAACTTGAGATGAGTTCATGCTTACTATTCATTAGTATTGAAATTCTCCGTCGATATAAATAAGCATTAATTTGAATAACTTATAGTTTGTTTTGTTCAATAGATAATCACAAATAATCGATTGTTTTCACGAAACTTTGTTTGACTAATTAGTTATAGTATAACTACATTTAATTGTAATACTACTAACAATAATTCTATTAACATTTACTAAAATTGATTATTTTATAATTTATTTGAACTTTACCACAATTTGTTTGTTTTGGTAAAGTCTTGAAACATTCTTATCCATCGGATGGGTATTGAGGGCACTAAAGCGGTCCTCCGACCGCGTTTTGGGACAGAGAATAAACGAGTCTAATAATGATAATAACAATTGTGATTATTATTAATGTAACTATAAGACGATAGGCACAAATACATAATGGACATGTGGTATTATCCCTGGGATGAGTTTTCGATTGTGATTTAAATGTGCGAATACATCGGAAGCAACGAAGGTTGTGACCATTCATAATCACAATATATATCAAATCCTTTCCATTTCGCTATATCTTCAAGCAATACCTCTTAACACAATCCAAAGTACTTTAGCTTTCATTTTATTCGTTTTATTCTTAAGAAAGTACTCTTTGAGACAATTTTGGCGAACATCCCAATAACAGTCATTTACTCACCCGTTATATTATATTTAAGTTCTGGGTTTTGTACTTTTCTATATTATAAATGTAAAAAAGCCAAAAGCAATATCTCAAATGTGAACAAAACATTTCAAAAGTCAAAGATACGCAAGAGTTGAGAGTATAATAATTTGTTTTGTGATAATTATTTTGTTGTTCAGTGTTTTGCTCAATGCTATTACTTGGGGCACAAATGACATGTACTGTACCGTAGAATAAAACATACATTTTCTCAATTAATCATATAATTCATCAAAATTATAGTCGATGTATATCAGAGACAAACAGAATATTCAAGGAATGTGTTGTACTTTCAGATACAAAATACTCAACTCAAAAAACATTTCTATTTCGAAAGATCACTTCATGATTACTTCGATTTAAGGTATTATTATTGACATAAATTAAAAAATTCACCACAATTTGTCTTTCTTTCTATAAAATTAATATTAAACACTCATTGAAAGCTATCATTACTCTTCTATAATAATTATTTATCATTATATAATCACATCATTAAATTTGGTGCCGAAATAAGAATAAGTGATTGGATTTCCTCTTTCTGTCAAAGCTTTGCTGTCATTTGTTGTGATTTTATTTGTATTTATTTATTTCGTTTTTTAAATTATCCAAAGCCGAGACTGTGTTCGAATTGAAATAATTACTTTTGGGAATTGGCAGAAATGCAGAGCTTCGACTCGGAAGTAATACGAATCCAGACGACGGCTTCAAAGGTCGCGGAGCAACAACTCTATAAGAATGGTTCGAATTCGCTCTGATTTGGGCAACAAATCAATATTCAGTACAATTTAATAGTATTCAACCCATAATCACTTCTATATTTTCCTTACCGCTCGTCTTCGCTCACTATTTTCACTTTCTCACAGCCATCCGGAGGCTCACGGGTTAAGAATTTGTTAATTTTAGGACTTGAGCTGTAATCCACGTGATTTGAATCATTGTTCGGAACTGTTTCTGTTTCTGTAACAAACAATTCAATCAGATTTACATAAATTTCAACTCAAATTTTATTTCTAAGTATCAAAGCTATCAATACTACAAAATTTATTGATGTAATGAATCAACTTTTCAAATATTTTTCAAAAATATAGAGACTATAACTCTAAACAACAAAAACTTAAGAAAAACAAAAACTCATCAATTCTTAAATACACGCTTTATTTGGAAGTTTAGAGTAATATTTGTGTGATTTTTAACAAACCATGTTTTCAATCCCTTTGATTACTAATTCCCAGAAAAATGATCCCATTTTAAAACTTGAAAAAACTAATAGAAATTAAACTCATTTATAATGTGTAAAATCGGGGCCAAAGGTTATATGAGTGAAAAGTGAAACAATTTGAAGATTAATTGCATAACAATTAGAGAAATTGAGATTTTGAGCCTTTTATGCGGACTTGAGTTGACTGATTTTGATTGAAATAATATTTAGAGCCTTTATTGAATAAAAGAACCTATAAATAAATAGGTTTATAAGATTATGAACTTTCGTTTGTCCACATTCTTCTTAATACTACTCTTATGACTAACATAATGAAGGATTATTCTCATTAATTATTTCATATCATCAACAATCTTGATATATAGATATGTTTAATACATTTCCAATATTCTTAATGGAGAGAAAAATCATATGATTTAATGGGATTTCAGTCCAACAGTTGCCTCATTGCATAAAACATGATTTTTTTGCGAAAACAAGTTTTCTGACGACATTTAATAAAATAAAATTGATTTAAATTACATAAAACTAACACTAGAAGAAAGAATTTAATGCAAAAAAGCACTTCGAAGAATATTTTCTTTAGATCTTTTTGATTATAAAAAATCATTTATAAAGCTTTAGTTTTTTAAACAATAAGAAAATGAATAGTAAATTAAAAGAGACTTAATTTGATATTCAAGTCATTAAACCCAGAAATAAAACTAAGCTATTAATGAAAATTAAACCATTAGTGAAATAGCTCTAAATTAAACATAATTACAATGTCATATACTTTGATAAGTTTGTTATTCATTGTGATGAAAAAATCTTATTGAAATGCATTTATGAGCGCAATAATTATTTAAATTCTACTTTTCCACCGCTTTATCAAATTTGTTAAAGTTTTATGCGTTTTGAGAGTTAATTGAGGCTCACATTAAGTGATCGTAAGACTAGAGCAAAACTTGAGCAAAAATTATTTTAGAAAAAGTCAACACAACTTTACTGAGAGCTCACGAAATGTCTGTATTTTTGATGGTGTTTAAAGACGTAATGATAACTCCATATAAGGAAAATCACTAAACTATGATTCGAATAATTACAAGTTAGAGCTAATTATAGGTTTCAAATGAAAAAATAAGCCCTAAATATAATCTATTTTTCGCTCTCCGTCGCAAATGTCTTTTGGCCCACGAATAAGAGTTAATTTTTGAACTTAATTAATACTTGTATGAATTAAGAGTAAAACAATGAATAAATTGTAGTAATTTTTCAAAGCATTAACTTTTAAAAGTTGAGTCATATATAACTTTTAAAGACTGAGCAAAGCTTTAGTTTCACTTCATTAAGTTGTGCTAAAAGTGAGCTTTTGTTACGCACATTCAACTAATAACTGAAGTAAAAATAAACATTTGGCTAATGATTCGAAACATATTAATTATGCAAATAATAGCTGAAGTTGTGTTGAAAAATGTTAATTCATTTGTTATTGAAATTTTGGAGAAAAGGTGGAGAAAGGGTTGAGAAAGGGTTGAGAAAGGGTTGAGAAAGGTTGAGAAAATGTTGACAAAGAGGAATACCTGCAGGAGATACCGGTGATTCAGATCTACTAATATCACTACTCGGACAACTCTCTTCACTGGTTAAACTGTCGCCAGTATTATGATAACCAACAATGCTATCATTGCTGTCGTGATCATAATCAATATCACTATTGAATGTTTGTGTTTTAACAGTACGTCTCGGCCAAAGCAATTCAATGACTGGTGCTCTGTGTCCTTCTGGAATTCGATCACCCATTTTGTTGTTGTCCGAAATACCCTTTAATACGAGACTCTCTATTTCCTAATTCAATTGAAAGAGTCAGAACATTAGCCATTGAGATATTAACACAAAAAAGAAATAGAGAAATAGCTGGCGGGATGTCATGACAGCCTAACTCAACAAATTGGTCTTATTATCTTTCAGTGAATGTCAGCAACTTTTCATTCATGAGTTAAAAGTTTGTGCGAGTTCTGTACCACCACTAGTATTACATTATGAGCTAAACCTATCGCTAATCTAATAAACAAAGATATAATCTCTAGAAAAAGAGAGATCAAAAAGAACCGAAAGGATAGCAATGACTGATAAGTAACTCAATATGAGTTATTCTGGTTATACCTGATTGAGCTCTTCAACACTGTTTCCCGAGCGATAATTGGATGATAACTCGAGAGCCAATTTATTTGGGATCGCTATTGGACCAGATTTAGGCATTGTTGTGGTGCTGACAGCGGCCGCATTAGTTGACAATTCTTGTTTTGGTATATTATGTTGAGGTGAAACTGATTCATAACAAATTACAAGTTTAGTCTCCAACTATTCCAACTATTCTTAGCTTATAGTTAAGAGAAATGAAAGAGAATTCTATTTCGCTCACCATTAATACTAGAAGAAGGCGATGAGGTAGAAGATAATAAATTGTTTGTCTCATCCGTGTTCGACAAACTTTTAGAGCCTCTTTGAGAGTTGCGTTGAGTCTGTTGTTTGCTTTTCACAGACTAAAGGGATAAGAATTTAAAAAATGGAATTTAATGTATAGTTGTGTTGACACCTAATCGGTTTCATTACCATTACCATTACCTTAATGATATCAAAGTGATCATTTATCTTCCGCTCTATTTTTCTTTTGTCTAATTCTTCCCATTCTTCTGGGGTCTAAAGTTAGAAATGAATAAAATCAAGTTAACATCAATGAGAGAAACAACGCATTCACATCGAGACAGAGATTGATGAACATTAAGAATAGGATTCGTTTTACTTAATTGCTAACAATAATTTAATACCAAAAGATAGAGAGACTCAAAGAATACGAGAATCAACATAATGTAGTTGTTATTATTTCATTTGTGAAAACAGTGAAACTCAAATGTAATCATCACGCTTTCAATTCTGTGAAAGTTGTGGCGCGAAAAGAATGCAAAGTAAGCAAAACATCAAATGTTAAATATGCTCTTTTGGGATAAGTTATTCTTGTTCTTCATTCTTTAGCGTAACTAGTCTTCAACTCTTGAATCGAGCTTTAAATTCAAATTCAGTCAATCTGTTGGGTTTTCCAAAAGCTAACATTTAGGGTTTAATTACTTATCATTATTCTCTTATTTAATCCAAATGTTTTATATAACTTTATTTTTTTCATCAAATCTAGAGAATAACAATATTTTTTGGGTCAATCGAAATAACAGTTACAGATGAATTGAAGGAAATTTATTGTAAACATTCAGACTTTTTTCAAACAAAGTTTGTAAATATAATTTGAAATAATGATCAATAAAAGGAAGGTTAAGTCAATTGTGAATCATTGGTAACTAAATCATTAAAAAGTCACTCAATTATAAGTAAAGAATAACAAAATAAATCAATATATGATTGATAGATATTGTAAAATAAAGTTAAAAAGACTCACTTGAGTCGCGCGATCCATCATTAATCGTCCACAATATGTGTGTAGAGATAATTGAGGTGAACTCACATAAGAAGTTGGAATAAAAATAGAATCAGCACTCGCTGACCTCTTGAGAGCCATTCCACTGTCGATAAATGAGGCTTTGCTTGACTTCGAAACATAGATTTGTGTTTTACATTTCTCTGTTGGGGAAAAATCAAAGGAATTCAATGTAATAAAAGTGGGCAAAACTTTTACTTGTAATTTAGGGAACAAAATATAACTGAGTTTTTGTTGCGAAATCAATGAAATAGAGGATTACAACAAGAGAAGGAGAATGAGTGCGAGGGAGAGAACAGATTGGGGAGAGTCTAGAGATTTATCGATACACCTATTGATGGAATAGATTGACAGCTTTTTGCGTGTCGTGTATGTCAAAAGTGTATATATCGAGTGGGAAATGCATTTTCTAGAGCTTCTATCAGTAATGGAGAGCCCAGAAAAGCGTTAGTAGTTGTGTTCAATTATTATTCAATTCAATCTTTTCAAATCATTTCTTGGCCATTGAAATGGAATTTTTATTATTGTTCCCCTTCAGAAGCCGCACAGATTCGCTTCACTTCAACAAAAGAAAACTTTTTAAAAATTGAACAGCACTACAGCACTGAAGCTTTACGAAGACGAAGAAGAGTTTCAAGAGTGAGCTTAAGAATGAAGTTGTTAGCATTGACTATAGACCACACTGTGTTGTATAGAGTATAAACTTTTTCGCCCAACTTTTTAGGAGTACACAAACAACAGTAAAAGTGTTTACACAGTAATGTTCGTGAGGCTTCAAAACTATATGTGGATTAAATACAAGAAAAAAGACAACAAAGAATGAAATGAGAAAAAACTAGAGTCAGAAATGAGAAGAGATATACAGAAGAGAGAGGGAGAGAGAGGGAGAG
>JAQFZT010002471.1:0-11534 GCA_034696325.1 Camisiidae sp. | reverse complement strand
AATTTTTGAAGACTCGATAATCTAATTTCTGGAAAATATCTACCTCTATCCTTACCATCATAATTGACTTGACTTTGATATTTTGAAATAGATAATGATTTTTAGAAATCACAGGTAAAGTAAAAGTATTGAATAAATTGTAGTTTTATCGTATTTACCATGAAAAAGGTTTCTTTTGAATTTGCTTTCGGCAAAATTTGCGTCAACTTATACAGCATTGAGCCGTATCTCAACTCTTCTAATATTATAAACTGAATTTTTTCTGGAGTGAACCAGTTTCATACAGATTTCAATTATTATACAGATAAATTTGAGTCCAATAGAAGATTTAGCTCAAGGGTGGACCCGATTATAATTTATTTATTCTCTTCCTCATTATTATAGAATCATGAGTAGTGGCCCCAAATTGTTGTCAACTTCTCAATTGTGTACAATATTGAAGGATTTAATTATGCAAATGCAAGAACATGTGCATTCAATCAAAGAGTAAGCTCATTAAAACCAATAGATTTGAATTGAGTCAGACTTGACAAAGCCATTGAAAAGAGAAACAAATATCCTATTTATTGATATTGTAAATGGACAATAATTGCGATCTCTTTGTGATTGAATAAATTATTTGAATGTTTTGTTTGATTAAAAAGCAAATTGTTATAAAGAAATTGTGTTTAATTAATTAATTGTGTTAAGATAAGTTTGTAACTTAGCTAATGTAGTAATTTATTATGTAGTTTAGCTTTTGGTGACGTAACTGCAGCGAAGTATAGTTTATTACATAATGCATTGCAGTTCAGTCATACGAATGTTAAATTTCTGCAAAACTATAAGAGGGAATTTATTGCAATTTTCAGCATTTCATTTAAACTCAATTCATTAAATAGCTATAATAGCTATCACTTTTGTTTTAATTATATTCCTAATCAGCTCAAAATACAGAAGGATTTTTATTTTGTAATCAATTCACTTTATTATTTCCATAAACACCATGAGTTTACAACATAATAGGCATGATTTGAACTTTTAAAATGATATTCAGCTATTTAGCATGTATTTAATTGTAATTTGATAGCTATTTAAATAACTCAGTCAAAGTAGATTTGAGTTTAAATTATAATTATAATGAATTAACTGATATTATCACATTAAAACTTCATACATTTTATGTTTGTAAGCTTTTCATCAACAGAAAATTGGCTTTAATATTGAACAGCTTATTTAGATTGATATTCTCTCCCTTTTTCCAAAGCCATCAGTTATGCGCTCTTCTTTTTCATGCATATAATGATGAGCATAATAGAGTAGTCACTTCAGCTTCGAGAACGAGCACAAACAAATTTTCATTCTTAGCTCATTTTTAACTCATAAAATAATGTTTTAATTCAATTTTAGGTAATTAAGGATTAAGTAATTAGGTAATTTAGGAATTAGGTATTACTTAATAAATTTGTAGCTAAGAATGCAGTTTTCAAACGAAAATTTGTAACTTGAAGTCATTTAACTTGAAGGTTTTAGTAATTAAGATAATGATAGAGGTTCTTAAAACTTTTTATGTTATAACAAACGAGTTTATGATCTAATTGTTTTTAGTTGTTTTATTGGTTGGTTTCATTGGACTGTATTTTCCTCAATTCTATTATTCTCATCGATTATCGTTTATAACTTATAATGCAATACATTTACATAGTTGTTATGCTGTATTGAGTTAATTTGATTGTCTTTAATGAGCTTTAATAAGTGAATATTTGAATTGAATATAAATATTTATATAAACAGTAGAATATTTTGCAGCTCATATATCGATCGAGTGCGTAGAGATCGATCTAAAAACTGGAGCAAATGTATGCTCATCACTATATGTGTGAGTGGCCGGCGAGACGAGAGACTAGTTTTAACTTATACACTCATATTTCTCATATTTGGGGAACACCTTTTCGACTCTCAGTTTATCATTAGAGAGCAGAGACATCACTTCTCTAATCCTGTCTACAAAATTACAACTGAATGTAAGTAAAAGAAGTGAAGGCTTCAACTTTTTGAATAGAGAGTTGATCTTTTCTAAACTCTCCGTCAATTGTTTTGTCTAATAAAAGACATTTTGATAGAAGACTTTTTAACTTTATATAAATTGAAGAAAACAATTTTCACATGCGATTTATTGGTATGAATGGAAAGAGTTTGAATCTTCCACTTGTATTGCGTTTTCAGGTAAAATCTTTTCAATTCGATCAATCAATTTGTTATATTTAATGATAAGACTTAATGATTTGTGTTTTGTAATTAATGCGGAACTCAATATTGTGCAAGAAATTGATATAAAAGACACATAAGAGTTAACGCATACAGAGTATACCCTTAAAGTATGCATTAGTGTTGGTATCCCTCATATGCCTCCAGCATCACTTCATTTCGCTTAAACGCAGTTTCTATATATTATATATATATTATACACTTATTATGCACTTATTATACACTTATTATACACATATTATTCCCATTCGATAGACTTTTTTATTTCTTCTATAACTTTAATCATATGTTATACATGTTCACATCTGTCATTATAAGTGTTCAAAGTGTTTAATATGAAACTCATAACATATTTTTGAAATGTTAATGTGAAGAAAATGAATACAAGACTTGGTTTGATTTAATGATACAATTTATTAAAATTAGGAATATTTATACAGTCTTCGGAAGTGTTCGATGTCTGACGACGATCCCGACGAACTTAAGTGAACGTTTATAATTTGGTCCAATTCACTCATTCTGGACTTTTTGAGGGAAAAGTTTTCACTTCTTCTTTCGAACCAACTTTTAAAGCAATCAAAGTTTACGACTCAAATCCGGACAAAATGAATGGTTCTAATAATAACTCAAAGTAAGTGATTCTAAATTATGATCAAATAAATCTCTTTAGAATATATGCATCAAATAAACTAACTTTCCTTAATTATTGAGCCTATTTTTGAATTATTTATCAAACTATTAACTTTATGAACATGTATACAAAAGTCAAAGGATGTAATGCATGCATAAGTAAATGTTTGTGAGTGACGCACAAATAGTGCTCAAGTGTTCTTATGTTGTTATTACAAATGCCAATTCCTAGAATACTCATTCAATTGGGTTATTTCTCAAATTATTCAAACGCTTTATCACTCGATTCTACTAAAAACTTTTGTTTTGTGTTTCAGTCGCTTAAAAGTCACAAAAAGCTGCCATCAATGCTTTTATCAATCAAATAGTGAATAATTTTCTAATAATAATCTTCATTGATTTTTCTTCGCAAATTATTTGTAATGTTCAATCAATAGAGCTATTTTTGTTTTAAATTCGAAATATTTTATTTATTAGTTCACGTTATGCAACATAAAATGCATAATAAATTTTCCATTGACTCAAATAAAATTATAATCAACTCATACAAAAACTTTTGCATATGATTTACAAATAGAAACAGCTTTATTTTCAAGTGATTTTTTCATTTAATTTTAATCATTAAACTTTTGATTAATTACTACATTTTGCATTTGACGATAAGAACATGAAATCATAAATTGAATACATTTGCAAAATAGTAACTTCGATACAAAATTCAAATCTAAGCTATAAACTGATTAAAGCTATTGAACTAAACATTTGATCAATTTATTCACTGGAATCAATTAACTACTATTAAATTTCCTCTTTGTTTAATATATTTATAAAAATATTAATATGAGATTTCGCTAAATCGTAATGCATTATTAGATTAATTATTATCTCTAATGAAATATTGTTGATATACAGTACAAGTCCATACATAAGTTGCAAATATTCAATTTAGGGGTTTTATAACATAACCAATGATATCATGATAACAGTCATCACTTAATATTTTAGGCTTTCATCTATTTTCTATTACTAAATGATACAGTACTTTACATGCATTTGTATGCCTTCGTCATATTAGATCCACTTTTCAATTCAAACATTTAAATTTAAATCATTAATTATTCGCTTCAATAAAATGAAATGTTATTTTGAGTTGAAAAGTTATTATAAAATCAATATAAGAATCATTAATTCATACTAAATTGTTTAACTTAATTATTTTGAAGATCAGTTTAATTTACTGAAGGATCTCTTGATTTATGGTAAATATAAAGATTTATTAAATAATAACTAATGCAAAATTTAATAAAACACATCTTAATTAAAAGATATTTCAAAACTTTTGGAAGATGCAGACTAGAGAAGAGTATAAGCTAAGCTTGAGCTAGGCTTGAGCTTTGAAGCTCAAGCTGTTAGCTTCTGTAGTTATTTGGAAAGTTTGCCCATTAGTTTAAAGTTTTTGAAAATTGGAGAAGTAGTTGAGACTGGAAGCTAATAATTTATAGATACTGAAGGATCTCATTTCTCAGAAAATGCCACCACTTAGAGTACTTCAAAATATAAATGTTTTCAAAACCAAGTTTTCAGTTCGATATAATTGGGTTAAATTCAATTTAATCAACCATTTTGTGTATTCTAGAAGACTCTATGAATAACTACTCAAATCATGATTCATGAAATGATATATAAATTAAAGTCACACAATATGAATGTAATTTCAATTAAATTGAAATAATATACTTTATTACTACAGATATTAAGTCGCAGATAAGTTTCAAGAATTAACTATTAGTTAAGTTAACGGAAAAATAACATCACAATTTAGAGGATATATTAACTCTTCCAATAAAATTGTTTTTTATTTCAGGTAAAATAGTTTTATTTAATCCATAGCTAGTCTTTGAAAACTCCAAATGTCTTTATCTTTTAATCAGAAAGTTTTTTAGAAATTTTTTCTTTTTACTCACTTTACTCACTAAATTTATTGCAGAAAATAGTTAATAACATATCGTTAGTTAAGCACTTGGAATAAAAAAGAAATGATTAAAGAAAAAGTTTTCTACTTTGCCATTTTGACATTCAAATGATAGAAAATACTTGAGGATTCAAACGATTGACAGTATGAATGCATTGCTTATGATTCATCATAAGCGAGACTTTTTTAATGGTTTATTAACCATGAATAGTATTAGAATGATGTTAAATTAAACGTGAAATAGAGTAGTGTAGTGAGTACTAAGAAAATTCCTTGAGAACACTATAAAATAGATAATAATCACCATTAAGTATCCAATCAGACATTGTAGTGAGCATTGCATTTATCATTTCCATCTTAACCTTGACTTCAATTGAGTTTGAGCTTCAGTGCGAAACTTCAAGTTTATTCTTGTTTCTGATACTCACTGTAAAATATATTTGCTCAACAATAAAAGACTTCGATTCAAATTGGTTTCACTTCATATCAGATTCTCAGTTTTTGAGAAGAAAAATTTCTAAATTTCTAAAATTATTTAGAAAAAACCAAAAATCGTAAAATAGTAACCACTCATAAAACCTGTCCTTTGCTTTCTATTATCAAGGTTTGAACTCAATCTCATATTTATATATTTTTGCTCAGTTTAGGTTATGATTTAATAAAACTGTTAAGAAAATATTTGAAAAATCTTCTGTCAGTCTTGTTCTAATTTTTCATACTTTCCTTCTTGTGTTTTTAGACTTAAACAATAAAAACTGATGTACGCGTTTCAGAAAACATAATATTTTATAACAAAATTAATGAGAATTTGAAACTCTAATCAGTGCCGTAGCAATGATTTTTTGGCTGAGGCCATGAATAATACAAGGCTGGCAGGCAAGACTTTTTACTGTTAATAAAAATGTGATTTGATTTTGTTTTTTGATATAATATGAAATTAATAGTGAGCCACAGATTTGTATTTATAGCGAAAAGTTTAAGGCAAGCCAGCCTTGCGCTTGTTAAGAACCAGTATCAATAATGTGCTAAGTAAGTTATTTGCAATCTTTTGATTAATGGTGTATTAAGGAAAATTTTTCGCCTCTAAAATACATTAGATTCATTAACCCTTCATTTTAATCACTTGTGTAATCTTTTTTCAGTAGCTGCAAATCAAACTTCTAAATCGAGTCGTGTCATATAAACTTACTATAAGTCAAAGCTCAGGCCTCAAGCTCAAGTTTAAGCCCTTAAGCTCACCATAAAAGTTAAGCTAAAGCTCCTGCAAAATGAGCTCAGGAAGCATTTCATTTTGCATATGTGAGGGAAATAGCATTTCTACCTGTATGGCAAACCACTTGAGTTTACTTTCTCTTAAAATATTTAGTACAGAAGTGGAGAATGGTTTCGGTCCAGGAAATCTCAAAAATTCGTTTTATACCGGTCTGCTTAAAACTATACGGTTTTGAGAGACAATTTTTTTTAAATTTGAGAAACTTTCATAAAAAAAATGTTTTATTTCTGCCTAATTTTATTCAAGATATTTTCAAAGCAATATTAATTATAATTAAATGATTGATAAAACAAGTAAATTTAAAATAAGTTTAAAATAGTCTTATGTATTTTTTTTATCTAATTAGTTAAGTTAAGTTGAGAAAATCTAAAAATTGGAATATAATTGCATCCATTTATATAAACTTTGATTTTTATTTTATTTTATTTTTCACTCGGAGGTGAATTTTTTTTCAAAGGGGGGACCAAGTTATTTTTTGCACCCCCTCTTCTCCACGTGTGACTTAGTATCAATGAAGAAGGCTGACAATCATTTCAATAGTCTTAGTAAATCTTATACGTGCAGAATAAAATACATCCAGAGCTTAAACTCTTGGCTTTTTTTCAATTGAAAATTTGAAACAATAAAATTGCTATCATAATGTGCGTACTTAACTATAAGTAATCCAAAACTTCATTTCGATTTGATTTCACTTCATTTAACAGTATATTATATAAGTATTTCTCAGTAAAAGTGTTAATATATTCAATAGTACTCTAATTACCAGAAATACAATCTTAAAGTTTTGAGTACCAATATTTTCTTGTCTACGGAATACACTTGAATGTCTTAAAATTGATTGGGGCCCCTTTGGCTCCTGGCTAAATACGGCATTGATCTCAATCGAATCAAATGCAACTTTATTGGCAATTTTGAATTTGAAAGATATTTTTTCTCGTTACTAAACCCTTATTCTCAGAACCAAATACACTTTTGAAAAATCAATGCATTCATCGCCTATTATCTCTTGATCATTACCATAATCAATTCAAAATTTCTTCAGGTTATTCTTTTTCAATAAATATTTCTATTAAACAGATTCCTGTTAAGTAGAGATAAACTCATGTTTTCATCAAGTGTTTGTTTGGTCACGATTTTATATCAATTTTTCAATACATACAAAAACTTGATTGTTTTCAAAGTTTTCTATTATTTCTTAAGCATTGAAAAAACCTTTAACCTTTAACCTCTAACAATCAATTAAATCAATTCTTATATTTTATTAGGTTTTCACTGAATAAAAAGAATTCAAATAAAACAATTTCAATTAAATTATTATCAATTTTATTTAAACTATTCGTAACTTACATTTGGATATGTCTGTATTTTAATTTTTTATTCTTAAATATGGTTTAAGACTCTTTGCATTTTTTTGATTTTTAACATGTCTTAAATCTCATAAATATTAATCAAAATGAAGGCTAAAATTCAACAATAAATAAAAAAGATTTCTAAACACTTCTCAGAACTTATAATAAACAAAAAGAAAGAGAAGAGTAAAAGTTTGAACATAAAAGTCATAATTTTAATGAAATACTTATTTTCCTTCTTTAAAATGAGAAATACTTATTTGAGTTGCTTTTGATTTAAATAATGTTGAAATTGGGTGAAAATAAATGAAATGTTGGCAATAAAAAGTATGAAATGGCATAAAATGAAATGAAATTTGAGAAGAAGTAATTACTATTAGCTTTATTGGTTTGCAAACAATTAAATTAAAGATCAAGTCTGTGCTGTAACTGTACAATCGAACAATTAAAGACATGTATTCATCATCCCGGAAATGATGCGGATTAAGAGTTTAATAACTCATTAACACTACTCAATACTTAACATTCACTTAACACTCAATGCTATTACTCATTAATATTTAAATTTAAATGTTTCCTCTCATGTGAACATATCAATTGATTTTCCATGTCTTTAATTTTGAGCTGTACTGTGCAGTCTCTTTTCAATTAGTTAATTTTTGTATAACTTTTGTATAGTGTTTGTGGGGATTTTCCATGTTATATGATATCTATTACTCAACATTTGAAAGAGTTTCGAAAGTTTTTGCGCACTAGAAAATATCGATGTCTAACTCATAAGAAAGCGAAGGCCAGACTCTAAACAATATTGTATTGAATAGATTGGCCGTTGAGAGTTGGATCAGATTTCAGAAGTTACAATTTTCGTTATTCTTTGCTGAATAATTCATACTTTGATTGATGTCATCGTTTGCTATTACTTCAAAATTTGTCTTCACAAAAAGCACTTTATCAACCAATGCAATCAAATACAAATTAAATATTTAGTAATCATTTTTTGGAACACCATTTTTTTAAGAGTAAAAATTTTTCAACTCTCATAAAATTAGCAAAAACTTTATGCAATTACTTGAAAACTTTTATAAGAAAACTGAGATTAAATTATGTATTCATAAGCTTGACATAAAAATGAATTTAATTTCAACTCAAGGGAATTACTTCAGTAACCTTTCAGTAATCTTTAAACGTAATGAGTAACTTAGTTTTGAAGAGACTAAAAGATAAATTTCATCGGATTTCTGAGATAAATATACATCATATAATTTTTTTGTGAAAATTTCGAGACAGTGATGAAAATATTTTTAAAAATGGCTATTTTATGAATTGCAATTTTCAAAGATCTAACGATTTCGTAATGTTTGGGCCCCTTTTGGCAGTCTGTTAGGCAAGAGTTGTGACAACCCTGTTATTGAAAGTTTGTAATATCACATAACTCTATTGTATAAGTTAGTATTGAATATGAAAACTTAATCCGTGTTATATAATGTTATACAATGTTATGTAATGTCATCAATATAACAAATGGCATTCACTCACTTCATTTGACATTTATTTAATGTTCTTTCAATGTGTTTCGTTATTACTATTGAAATAAAGCAACACATTATTTTCAAGTAAAGTAAAAAACCAAATCAACTTCACGCTCATTTCAATCCTCAATAGTTAACATTACGTCAAATGACATCAATGGGAGAGAAAATAATACACTTTATATTGGATAACAAAGTTTATGAAACTCTTTGACGTTCAAACCATGTTTATCGACCACATGAGTCTCGATTTTAAAAGCTTAGTTGAAGTGAATCTCGAAAAAGTAGTTCTAATGGGTTTTTGCTTAGTTTTTAAGGGAAAGTAAGTGTTTGATCCAAAATATTGTTTCATATAATATGATGTGAAAAAAGGAGACATACAAAAGCCCTGATTTTCTTTAGAAAAAGTTGTCTGTAGTGATGGTAATCATGCTTCGCTTTTACCATTGACGCAAGCATTGCACCAAATATCACATTGGATGTGTTCGAGATTAACCGAACCAATAGCTATGTATTGTTCACAAACTGCGCTCGCGCTAAACTCTATGCGCATCAAGTATTGCGTTTTGCGTCTATGACCTCTACACTTCTTCGCCTTAATTTCATGCTTTGAGAAACGTTTCGAAAATTCTTGTACTGCATCCCTATCTATTACTCTATTTAATCGTCACCGCATTATTGTTTTCAGCCGACACATCACTTTATAAACTCTCTTATCATTTAAAACAATAAAAATCCGACGCAAACAACAAATTTATTTAAGGCATTAATAATAATATAACAGTTTTAGTCAATTCTTTTGCGTCAAGTCTTTTACGGTCTGTGTTTAAGTTAAAATGAATTCATTTCGAATTTATTCCGATCTCTTTCATAACTTTGAATTTTTGTGTAAGAGCTAAACTTCCGTATTATTCCGTCCCATCATTTCAATTATTATATGAGCGGTTCAACAATTCTGGTTTAATATTGGTTCAGTTCGGTTATCAGTGATCTTCTCCTGTCCTCATCACAAAATTATAATCAATTTTTCGCTTCTTTGAGTTGTGCAAGTTTTAAATTTTAAAATCATATTTAGTTAAAGTTAACAATATCTTAACAATAAATTGAGAAAATATCGAAATCCGATCAAATGCAAGAACTATTTAGAAAAAGTTAATTTAACATCTTTTTACTGTGAAATTGTAAGTTAAAATAATCAAACAATTTGTTATACTCACAAATATTAAGTTAATGTAACTTAAGAGTCAGACGTCTACAACTGCCACAACATGATCCCATATGCTATTCAGATGCTATTAAAATAAATTTCTATAAACATTATGAAAACTAAAGTTTTAAACTCAGTATTTGAGGTTTTTATTTGAGATATTTATAGCTAAAATCTTTATAATTTAACATCTCTTTGGATTCAAAAATAGATCTCTTAAGTAAACCTTATGATGTTTTTAGGATTAAAGATGCAATCAATTTACAAACAAAAATACATTCTTTATTATATTTTCTAGAAGTTGGCAAATTTTGGCTCTTTTACAACTGTTTATTGAAATGTTATTGTTTGAAAATTTTAATTCATACGAATAAAAATATGTATTATTTCTCTAAATCATTATTATTGCTTATTTATTATTTATTTTTATATCTGTCATAATTATTATACTTTGCACTTAATGTTCTTCTTCTGTAATATCTATTATTTCATTAGAATGACAATAAAATTATAAAACTTTGTTAGAGATTTTCATCAATTTTTCGCATTTTTATTATTTAAGACCTTGGATGGAGTCAGACAAAGAAATTGGTACCAATGCAGATGAGGTGGCCAAAGATCCCGGGGCTTTAACTTCTCACCCAAGCTATACAGATAAAGATTTTGAAGGTTTGTAAATAAAGTGGGTTTAAAGCATTGATCTGCTACTCAACCAAACTATAAATTGGCTCAAATCAATTAAGCCATAATCCAAAAATGCATAAATACTGTAAGAGTCATGAAAATTAGAATTGAAAGTTCATTTTTGAAGCACTTTTGTGAATAGGCTGTATAAAAATTGAGTTTTTAAATTCATTACTCTATATGTATCGTCTAGTATTACAAATTAGAACATGAAACCAGCAAAATCACTACGAATTTAAAAAAAAAATCACTACGAATTTTAAAAAAATTCTAAAAAAGCTTAATGAAAAAAGATTACAGAATATTTCATACATTCGAATAAATTGATTACTTTGTTAAATTGAATCAAATTTGGTTAAACAGAAATGAGTTGATCTAAATTAATATGAATAATTGATGCATATTTGAATCTAGAGTGAAAAGATGATGAAAAACTTAACTAATTTATATCTAGAACTTTAAGAGAGTATATGACGCACGCGAGCTTTTATTAAATTTAAATTTCAATTTCGTTAATAGAATTAAAGTGTTATGAACTTACTGTATGTCTCACAAAATTTCTCCTAAAACTCATAATTAAGTTTGTTTATTGAAAAATTCAATTATAATGAGTTTAGTTGATTGCATTTAAATGAATATCTCA